>APFE031338669.1:52179-151631 GCA_000404065.3 Pinus taeda | reverse complement strand
AAAACTGTCCATCATCGCGTTCCGTTGTCGCTCGAGGGCTTCTTCGAGCAAGATTTTGATAGGATCTCCTGCCCCCTCGTCTTTCTTCTCATCCGCCATGGGAGGCCGTCGAGATTTTGGAGGCTGGTCTTGTAAAGGTTCGAGTAGTTCAAGCCCTAACTCCTTATATCCCGACCTCGTTGGGGACATGCAAAGAAAAACCGAGAAAAAGCATACCGCTCTGATACCACTGATCCGGATTTAAACAGGAACGCAATAGATTACAGAGATAACCATAAATACAGAGATGCGATAACCATAAATAAAGAGATGCAGAGGAAATAACACTTCATTTCATTAATGGAAAATACCGAAATATGCTTACAACCAGAATTGGAAATAAACCAGCTAGGACGATGGTAGCTTATCTCTGAGAAGAGATGTGCGGCTACATGTCTCTGAACTGTTCCGAACTGTGTTACAATGAGGATCGAAGGCCTATTTATTGTTGAGAAACAATGGAAAACCCTTCACATTCCAAAACCGACCCTTAGAAGATGAAACACCAAATTGTGGGCCCCGTTTTGGGTAAATTGGTACATCAATTTCCCGGGGTCGTAACTTTGGCATACGATCTACGTTTGATGCGTATGATAGCTCGTTAGAAATATCTATTCGAGCACTATCATTGTTGGAACGGGCAACATTGATCCATTGCCTGGACCCATGTTGCCCCCGGATTCCCCAAAAAACGTCGTTTAGGGCCTCAAAACGGCTCCGGAAGTTCAGGACCCGAAAAACTGCTAAAAATAGTAAGTTGTGCTACAATTAAGGAAACTGAAAATGATGAAAGAGACAATTGCAGGGGTCCAAATGGGATAGGTGGGTGGCCACCAGCATCCACCTGGATCAGTTAACCTTTGTCAACTCAGTCAAGTAAAGTAAGGTGAGGGAGAAAACCTTAACAGGCACGTCAGAGATACAATAAAATACTTCTCTGATGGAACAACTTCTTATGCTCTCAATAAGTTGGGATCCCTCTTCCGCCTCTGAAATGAATAAGTTCTATGCACAGTGAAAAATGGAAAAAAAAAAATAACAAATTCAAAATGGAAAATGAATAAGGCAAAAGAAGAGAAAGGCTTTCTGCGCAGGGAGTTAATGCAAGTAACTCCATCAGGGTACTAACTAGGCTCGCTGGCAGCAGAGCCATGCTTGTGTTCCTATGTGACTCCCCCGGGCTACTGTCTAGGCCTGCTAGCAGTGGAGCAACGCTAGAGATGAAACTAAGACTCTGACGACTATACTGCTTGTGCACCTATAAACCCCTCAACCCCGATCGAAACAACTATGTTGCCTTGGCTTGGAATGTGTGTCAATCAACCAAGAGTCCAGCAGCATGCTACATCTTACAATCAAGCTAGTGTGAAGCTCAGATGAGCTGAGAGCTGAACAATACTTCCGAAGGTGTTAGACTTTCTTTTCACGAACAAGGTCGCCAAGTGTTGTAGTGGCTACAACCACCCTACAAAATTTTGCCTTAGCTTGTTTTGGAGCCTCCCTACCAACCCTTCACAGCACTTTGTCTTGTTTCGTCAACTACTTAAGTTTCAAGTGTTTTACTCACACAAAGGCAGCTTGTCGAACACATTTGATCCATTCCCCTCACAGGTTGCTCACCCGGACTTGGTCCAGCTGCAGGTTGAGAAGCTTCCCCTTTAAAATTACGCATTTCTGGAGGAAAACTAGCCTTCCCTCCAGGAATTGTACAATCCTCTCTGATAGCGTGTTGGGCTCCAGGATTGCGCAATCCTGCCAGCCAACCCTCCCAGCAGGATTTGTGTAAATTTTCCCAGCAACAGGCTGTTCAGTGCAGGATTTGTACAAATCTAGGTAGCAGTCAGCTGCTCTGCCCAGAAATTTCACAAATCTCCTGGGCAACCAACCCATCTCCCAACTAGAAATGCGCATTTTTCTCTAACAGTCGATCAGTGTCTTGCATGTGCAGCTGAGTTAACTAGTTTCCTCCAGGATTGAGCAAAACATACTTGCATGCATGGGCTTCTTCTCCCAAGGTAGTATGCAAAGGCATCCCTTGGTTCAAGGATCTATGTTAGGAAGTTGGAGGTTACATGCAAGGAGCAATTCTGAAACCTCCCACCAAGTGTCACTTCCCCTAGATTTGTGGCATGCGCGTCACAACCTCAATGTTGTCAAAACTCATCAACCGGACACTGCAGAGCTCATTCCTTACATCAACCTTGCAGCTCTATCATCCCACACCACATCTAGAAGCAGTTGGCACATTTAGCTCAACTGTTTTGAGGTAAGCCCACTTCCCATGCCTTGTGCTGCATTTCTGTCGCTTTTCATGTTTTCGCTTGTAGGAGTACTGTTTACTTGATTTTTTTGAACGCTTGTTGTCGTTTACATGTATACTAGCTCGTCCTAGCTCAATTTCAATTTTTGTTGCTATCTCACTGTTATCGCATGCATGAAACTCTTTTACACAGACGTTCGTCGAACCCGTGAACTGCCTCATCCACATGCATGTTGATCTGTTTGTTGAATCTTTCATTCATGTTTTGCATACATTGTTAATCACTTCTGCTATCACTTAGTGTCGCCACGCATTCACTAACTTACTTGCGTTCAGTTGCCAGTTGGCGAGTCCAGCCAACCTTGGCCTGGGCTCTACCTTCACCAAGGATGCATTGCGCAATATGGGAAAGGAAGGCTCACCTTCCTCTCTAG
The DNA here is from genome assembly GCA_000404065.3 of Pinus taeda. Classification (NCBI taxonomy): domain Eukaryota; kingdom Viridiplantae; phylum Streptophyta; class Pinopsida; order Pinales; family Pinaceae; genus Pinus; species Pinus taeda. Next base: position 148,898 of record APFE031338669.1, on the reverse strand, counting down.
ATTTTTGCATTCCTACCCAACACTAGCCTCCAGGACTGTTTTGCGCATTTTTGGAGGACAGTGGCTACTTGGTCCAAGAAATTGCGCTAATTTGTCCCTGGCCCAGCAGTGATTCCCAGTTGGAATTGCGCATTGTGCAACTTCAATAGTCAGCAGCCAGACTGGACTGTGCATTGTGCAGTTCTAATAGTCAATCAGCCCCCCAGCAGCTCATACTATGCCTTGTGCATTCTTGGTAGTCGGTCTCCTGACCTCCAGGCCGAAATTATGCAACCTTCATGATCATTCACCAAGTATGCTGCAAGTCAGTTCTCATGTTCATTTTGGTTTTCGACTGAAAGATTGCTTGCCATGAGTGTTGTCATGTCTCCATGTATCACAGGTGTTCATCTACCTCTCAGTAGTACAAGTACAATGGTTTCCAGGAGAGCAGAGACAAAGACACCGTTCAGAGCACACTTGGGAATGCAATTGATCAAGTGTCTATGGACTTGCCTACCCACGAAAACATCAAGTTGTTCGTAGACAAGGACATCAAGATATGACAACAACAGCATCATAGCGAGCAACATCATGAACATCAGTTAAAGACAGCATACAAAATGCAACGAATGCAAGAGGAGGGTTGTTGACGAAATGAAGGTGGGACAAGGTTGCAAACTCAAGCCTTACCATTGATGATGAAAGCAATCTTGGAGACTCTGTTTATGAAGTGACAGCACGACATGAAGATCATGCAAAGGCAAAAGATGGAACAAAGAAGGAGTTGCATGTGTTAAAGCAACAACTCAGGAAAAACATGAAGCTACACAGACATACGCATTAGTTGTAATAGGAACAGGAACAACAGTGGGCGCAACATGCACTCACAGATGAAATTGTGCCCATACAAGTTAAAGATCCATCCCAGCAGTTGACATAGAGTAGACATGGTGAGCAGTGTTGTTGATCGCATGCAAGGGATTCAGCACCATGCATGTCGTTGAGTGCACACATGCAATCCAACCCATTCAACACACTCACCAAGGTGAAGACAAGAAGCAAGTCCAACTAGGGTTGAAAATGTACTTCGGCAAGTTGATGCGCATGACCACCAGCACGCACTTGAAGATCAGCACAGACGTTATGCATCAATGTGTTGCCAGTTCAACCATACCCAAGAAGACCATGCGCATGTTAGCAGGAGGATCTGATGACACGATGTGTCCTCTCAATTAGTTTTGAACCTTTGCATATCTTCCATGGACTCTTGCACTCTTCTTCCCCCGAGGTGTTTTTCGAATTGTGAAGATGTCTCCATCTCGGGGAAGCTTTTCGATCTCTTGTCCACTCACATCTATGATGGTGAAGGCGAAGTGGCTTGGCTTGAGCACTAATATAACTTTCTTTTCATGATTTATGAGGAAGATGAGTTTTCTGACGAGCATGTCAGTTTTCTACTTGCATACACACTTCGCGAATCTCCATTTCGTTGGGTGCTCAGCCTGTCGGCTGACATCATGCACTCATTTGAGCACTTATATGATCTCATTGAAGACACGTTGTATCATTTTGATCTAGACTATCTTGACCGAAAACTGTTACATTAATGGAGGGCTCTACATGAATCCGCTATTGATGTTTGGCAGCAATTCCATGACTTGCAGTTTCAAGCTCCAAAGATCTAGATGAAATTTGCTTATCTTTGGGACCGTTTCGAATATTGCCTTCAGAAATTTGCTCATCCCATTGAGAGAAAGCTTGATATCAAGCCTCGCTCAACATTCTTCATTGATAGAACTACACAATATCATGTGGGAGCGAGCACTGTCTCAACTGAGTGTCTGCCTCCCTCTCATTCAACAGCTCCACCACTGCCTAGTGATGTTGAGGATCATGCTCACACACTTGTTCATCCTTCACACTCTCCCAACATCACTCCACTCGATTTTCACGCAAATTTGGTTGTGAGTCCTTCGAGTTCTAATATGCATTCTTTTCTTCGACCTTCATCTTCACACTCAGGTTTTCCTCCAGATGATGTTATCTTGTGTTCATCCATTCCAGACTCTTCACTTGTTGTGAAGGAGGAACAACCCACTGACGTATTTGGTGTTGGACAACCAACATGCGTTTCATTCATAAAGAGTATGAGTGGGAGCTTGAACATCAACACTCAGCGAAGGATGACTCCCTTCTGTCCGAGTCCCCTTCGTTTTTTCCTAACCTCTTTGGTGAACCTATCATCCATGATTTTGCATGTGTATCTTCATCCACTAATGGACCCATTGTTGATCACTCGCAGGACTCACCGGATGTTAGTCCATCATTCGACAATGGATAGGATAAGTTACTCGTTGAAATTCCACTTGATCCTTCATCTGTATTTTCCGGAAACACAGAGGATGAGTTTGTTTGCTTTCCATCTACACCTCTGTGTGATTCATCCAACCATGAGGATGTCGACCAACATCCTTAATTTTTTGATCTTGGTTGTCGTGATCTCTTCACCTCATCATTCGATCACTATGTTGATTCACTCATTGTTAATTTCTCTAAGCCACTGGTCTACGAAGATCCATCTTTCAACGAAGTTGAAACCCCACAAACTGTTGAGGCACTTCAGCCTGAGTTGATGGTTAGGTCGGGCCCTCGTGGTCTTAAAGTTGGTTTCACTTCCGATCAGGAAATTGTTCAAGCACTCAATGCTCCTCATCACTCATTTGTATGCACTCAAGATCAATTCAACACTCAGATTTTACTTCCTCCACTCGAACTACACGATCCCATTGCTCATGCATTGGAGATTCTTACATTGCAAGAACTCGTGCGTGACCCAAGTTATCTTTGTTTCTTTCATTTGCTTGCATGTCATAGTCAAGAGTGTGCTTATGCTTCAAAGTTGCACGTAGTGTCACACAGCACCATGATAAGTCTGAGGACTGCATGTCATGCACATGCACTCACTTATGTATGTGGGCACTTTGAATCATGAAGTGTGGTTCTCCATTGTTATATCTTTCTTGCTTGCTGGTTCACACAACTGGGTTGCTCGTAGACCAAGCCTTCACCAACATGGGTTTACCAATGTATCGGTTGTTGCATTAGAAGTATCACTTCACTTCATCAGGCCCATGTACCGTTAGTAGGAGTAGGAGTAGTGTTTGCTTTCAGTTGTTTGTTTGCATGCTTGTTTTCTTGCGTGCTTTGTTTGCTTGCTTGATTGTTTACTTACTTCGCTTTCATTTTTGCTCCAGCTCTTGCTTTTCTTTCTTGAGTGTTAGTTCGTTCGCTTGTTTGATTCATAGGTTAGTTTTGCATGAAACCATATATGACTCTTGAAGCGAGCTGAGTAAAGTGAAAGAGGGCTTGTACAACTATCATTGCTTGGTTATCTTTCATCTTGCCTCTGTATGATGAGCTTGTTACTTTTAGTCCATGATACATCGAAGGAAAATACGTACTGTTTGAAGTGAACCTTGGTGAAAACACAACGCTTGCATGCTAACTAGTGTCACTTTCTCTAATCGATTGTTTTTGGGTTAACCCTTGTCAACTCATTCAAGTAGAGTAAGGTGAGGGGGGAAACCTTAACAAGCACGTCAAAGATACAATAAACTACTTCTCTGCTGGAACAACCTCTTCTGCTCTCAATAAGTTGGGATCCCTCTTCCGCCTCTGAAATGAATAAGTGTTATGCACAGTGAAAAATGAGAAAAAAAATGAAAAGTCAAAAAATGAAAAATGAAAAAGGCGAAAGAAGAGAAAGGCTTCCTGCGCAGGGAGGTGATGCAAGTAACTCACACAGGGTACTGACTAGGCTCGCTGGCAGCAAAGCCATGCTTGTGTTCCTATGTGACTCCATCGAGGTACTGTCGAGGCCTGCTGGCAGTGGAGCAACACTAGAGATGAAACTAAGACTATGACAACTATATTGCTTGTGCACTTGTATACCCCTCAACGCCAATTGAAACAACTATGTTGCTTGGATTGGAATGTGTGTCAATCGACCAAGAGTCTGGCAGCATGCTACATCTTAGAATCAAGCTAGTGTGAAGCCAAGATGAACTGAGAGCTAAACAATAATTCCAGAGGTGTTAGACTTGATTTTCAAGAACAAGGTCCATTCAGAGAGCTAGAGTTCTACCAGTGTGTCGCCAAGTGTTGTAGCGGCTACAACCACCCTTCAAAATTTTGCCTTAGCCTATTTTGGAGCCTCCCTACAAACCTTACACAACACTTTGTCTTGCTTCGTCAAGTACTCAAGCTTCAAGTGTTTTCCTCGCACAAAGGCAACCTGTCGATCATAGTTGATCCATTCCCCTCATAGGCTGCTCACCCGGACTTGGTCCAGGTGTAGGTTGAGCAACTTCCCCTTGGAAATTGCGCATTTCTGGAGGGAAACCAACCTTTCCTCCTGGAATTGCGCAATCCTCTCTGACAGCCTGTTGGGCTCCAGGATTGCACAATCTTACTAGCCAACCCTCCCAGCAGGATTTGCGCAAATTTTCCCAGCAGCAGGTTGTTCAGCCCAGAATTTGCGCAAATCTAGGCAGCAGTCAGCTGCTCTACCTAGAAATTGCGCAAATCTCTTGGGCAGCGAGCTCAGCTCCCATCCAAAAATGTGCATTTTTCTCCAACAGTCGAGCAGTCTCTTGCATGTGCAGTTAAGTTGACCGGTTTCCTCCGGGATTGAGCAAAACAGACTTGCTTGCATGGGCTACTTCTCCCAAGGCAACATGCAAAGGCATCCCTTGGTTTAGGGATCTATGTTTAACAGTTGGAGGTTACATGCAAGGAGCAATTCTGAAACCTCCCACCAAGTGTCACTTCCCCTAGATTTGTGGCATGCGCATCACAACCTCGATGTTATCAAAACTCATCAACCGGACGCTTCAGCGCTCATTCCTCACATCAACCTTGTAGCTCTGACATCTCACATCACATCTAGGAGCAATCTGCACATTCAGCTCAGTTGTTTTGGGGTAAACCCGCTTCACATGCCTCGTGCTACATTTTTGTCACTTTTCATGTTTTTATTTGCGGGAGTTCTATTTGCTCGATTTATTTGAACACTTGTTGTTTTTTACATGTATACTAGTTTATCCTAGCTTTGTTTCAGTTTTCATTGCTATCTCACTGTTGTCGCATGCATGAAATTGTTTTACACAGACGTTTACCCAACCTGTGAACTGCCTCACCCACATGCATGTTGATCTGTTTGTTGAATGTTTCATTCATGTTTTGCATGCACTGTTAATCACTTGTGCTATCACTTAATGTCGTCATGCATTCACTGACTCACTTGCTTTCAGTTGCTCGTCGACAAGTAGGGCCAACCTTGGTCCGGGCTCTGCCTTCACCAAGGCTGCATTGCACAATCTAGAAAAGGAAGGCTCACCTTCCTCTCTAGATTTGCGCATTCCTACCCAACACTGGCCTCCGGGACTGTTTTGCGCATTTCTGGAGGATTGTGGTTGCTTGGCCCAAGAAACTGCGCAAATCTATCCCTGGGCTAGCAATCCTTCCCAGCTAGAATTTTGCATTGCGCAATTCCAGCAGTCAGCAGCCAAATTGGACTGTGCATTGTGTAGTTCCAGCAGTCAGTCACTCTCCCAGCAGCCTAGAGTTTGCCTTGTGCAGTCTTGGCAGTCGTTCTCCTAGCTGAAATTGCTCCACCTTCATGATCATTCACCCAAGTATGTTGCAATTTAGTTCTCATGTTCATTTTGGTTTTCGACTTACAGATTGTTTGCCATGAGTGTTTCCATGTCTCCAAGTGTCGCAGGTGTTTATCTGCCTCTCAATAGTACAAGTACAATGGTTTCCAGGAGAGCAGAGACGAAGACACCATTCAAAGCACACTTGGGGATGCAGTCGATCAAGTGTCTATGGACTTGCCTACCCACGAAGACATAGAGTTGTTCGTAGACAAGGACATCAAGATATGACAATAGCAACATCACAGCGAGCAGCATCATGAACAACAGGTGAAGACAACATACCAAATGTAACGAATGCAAGAGGAGGGTTGTTAACAACATGGAGGCGGAATAAGGTTGCAAGCTCAAGCATGTCCATTGATGATGAAAGCAACTTTGAAGACTTCGACTATGAAGTGATGGTGCGACATGAAGATCGCGCGAAGGGTGAATATGGAACAAAGAAGGAGTTGCATGTGTTGAAGAAGCAACTCAGGAAGAACATGAAGCTACACAGATAAACGAATGAGTTGCAATAGAAACAGGAACGACATTAGGCGCAACATGCACTCACGGATGAAACTGTGCTCGTACAAGTTAAGGATCCATCCCAACAGCCGACGTAGAGAAGACATGGTGGCAGTGTTGTTGATCGCATGCAAGGGATTTAGCAGCATGCATGTCGTTGAGTGCACGCATACAATCCAACCCATTCAACACACTCAACAAGGCGAAGACAAGAAGCAAGTCCAACTGGGGTTGAACATGTACTTTGGCAAGTTGATTCGCATGACCACCAACACACACTTGAAGATCAGCACAGACACTATGCATCAATGTGTTGCTAGTTCAACCATACCCAAGAAGACCATGCACATGTTAGCAAACGAGTTGGATGTAGGGGTTGAACCAATGAACCGGTTGCAACGGAGGTAAGAGTTCACTTCAGCAAGATGTCACCATGAGGTGCATTGCACACCATCACGGACGACCAAGCTTGGCATCAGCTCACCACCTTCACCATCACAAGCATGTCATAGAGTTGGTCTCACCACAGCTGACCGAGTGTCAATGATGTCTTGCTTGGCTTGCTCAAGCCATGTCGTCTCACATGAGTACATGTGCATTGTAACGCTGAGTCATGTCAAGTGTAAGTCAAGTGTCCATAATTGGACCTAACAGTCATAGAGTAGGTGAAGAGTCATGAGGGTAGTTGAACTGTCACAAAGGGGAATGTCAAGGGTCACCCCACCCTTTGCTATAAATAGTCCCTCATAGCTCATTGTATAGGCTTTTGGTTAGCCAAGCTTCTACTAAGACTATCTTGAAGAAGGCTTGGACAATATTGTAACGCGCCTTGGCTTCTCCATTACATGGAGCTAGTACATCTCTTTGGAGGAGCAGGCAGATGTGGTTGTAACGTTCCATTGTTGGGGCTAGCAGGTTGACATGGATGTATTGTATGATTGTGACTTACACTTCTTTATATAATAAGAGCCAACACATTTTCATGCACATGTTGTTATTGTAGTTGGACTGCTCCAGTTGCTTTAATGATATGTGTTGTTTAACTTACATACTTGTGTATGAATTGATTCACATGCAATTATATGAATCTTGTTGTTAATGTGTTGCATATGTTGTTAATGTTGTCACCGTCCGTGTCGACTGCTCTGCCGGACATCAGACATGTAGTGCCCTGCTCTAGTTGACTGACAATGATATGTCATTAACATTTATTTAGCCCTAAGGCCCACACTTTATTCTTTGAGGACCTCAAGTTGAGGATCCAAACATATGACTCTATTATTAGTGGTTGTGATGTTTATGTATGTTCTCCATTGATATTATGATGAAGATAGCATTAATGGTTATGTATGTGTCTATTGGTATTATGATGATTGTAGCATTAATGGTTATGCATGTTCTCTATTGGTATTATGATGATTGTAGCATAAATGGTTATATTTGGTCCCCAGATACATCTTGAGTTATGTGCCATTGATTTATCTTCTTCTTGTTCATATTGTTTTCATTGGTCTATTGGCTTCCGCTGGTTGAAAGTAGTAGATTCTTGTCTTTTGCTTTAGTACATTGCATGAGCTTGTGAATCTACATGATTTTCTACATCTTTGACTTGGATTTGATGGATTTCAGGTCAAAATCCCGTAGGATGATGATCCATTTACTTTCCCCCCAACAATTGACATGAAAAAATGTATTTCATAAGGTTACAATTCGAAATAAACATAGTTTTCTGGAGTAGTATATAATGGCATAATGCTTAGACAGCTTGAACAATTGCCAAAGCTAACTTCTCAACGTGAGTGTACTTGATTTCAATATCATTAAGATTCTTACTCGAGTAGTAAATGGGATGTTCAGTCCTTACATTGTCCTCTTGGACCAATACCATTGTGATGGTTGTAACTGTAGCAGCGAGATACACAAAATAAACACACTAGTAATCTAGGAGATATAAAAGAGATGCTCGAATCAATACATATTTCAAGGCATTATATGTCATTTGAGAAGCGTCGTCTTGATGGAAGCGATTCCCTTTCTTTAATAGGTGAGTGAATCCTCGGGTCAACTTAGTGTAGTTAAGGACAAACCTCTGTAGAAAATTAGCCTTTCCTTGGAGTCATTGGAGCTGGAGGAGGGAAGAAGGCGCAGGTAGATCTATGATCGCCTGAAATTTCAAAGGATCGATATGAATACTATGTTTTGAAACTACAAAACCAAAAATTTAGCCATATCTAACACAAAATACACATTTGTGAAGGTTTAATCGAATATTGCAATCCCTACATCGTAAGAAAATGGCTCTAAGATGCATCTGGTGATTAGCTCGATGTTTCGAGTGAGAAGGGAGATCATCCAGATAAGGTTGCACAATGTGTTTGATATCGTGAAAGGCATAATCCATCGCCCTAAAAAACGTAGCCCCAACATTCTCCAATCTGAAAGGGAGTTTTTGGTATGCAAACATGCCGCAAGGACAAATAAATGCAGTTTTAGGTTGATCTGTTAAGAGAATGTTGATCTGATTATAGCCAAAAAATTCATCCATGAATGAATAGATTTTACAACTAGCACAATGATCAACAATCTGGGTGATGAACGGGGTGGAATAATTATCCTTCAGACAAGCACAATTTATGTCCTGATAATCGACACATACATGAATTGTTCCTTGTTTTTTGATGATAGGAATAATAATTGACATGAAGTTAATGCATATAAGTTTTCAACCTCAAATTTAATCGCAGTACCCTTCTTGGGATGGACCGGACAAAGGCACTGCTAGACTGGATTAACATCGGTATGCATTTTGATTTCGTGAACCACAATGTTTAGATCAATCCCTCGCATTTATTCATAACATTAGGCAAAGACATCTCGAAACTCCTGAAATAGAGCTTTATAAGTCTTAATCTCATCCAAAGAGCAAGACATGTCGATATGTAAATTCTTGACAATGTCGAGTTTAATCGAAATATCGAGAGGGATAGTCTCTTCAATATTCGATAGGTTCTTCTCTGAATCAAATTCATGAATGGAAACATAATTTGTTGAGAGCTCAACAATATTAGGTTGATAAAGGTCATAAGGATTATCTTTGATGGGATCTAACAAGGAGGAACATTGGTGATGATCATCCCACGACGCATCATTTGGCATCATGATCTCCATGATGCTCTCATCGATAGGGAATTTGCAAGAGAAAATATTAGAAGATGTGCCATAATCCAATGAGTGATCAACCTATTTAATTGAAGAGACTAAATCAGAATGAGCCGCACAAGCCAAATGAATCGCTTCATAATCAAGCTTGATGGGGATAAGAGGCATACGATCACCAAAACTATCGATGTCAGTTTTGTCTAGTACTACCCAAGGATCATATGGAATAGTAGAAGAGGATATCATATTGATATAGGCAACCGAAGAGGAGCTGTAGAAAATTGAAGGATGAGGAAGTGAAAAGGTTCCCAGAAGAGAGGAATCCTTAAGCAATCTTACCTTGATATACTAGTATGGGTGTAGAGTTTCCCCTACGAGAGGGACACTTCTAGTAAATGGAGAATTGGAGGCGAAAAATGTGAGTTCATCGATGGCTACTATGACGCCTTTATGAGGAAAGGAGATCATCCATAAATAAGTCAAAACGACAACAACCATGGCGTAAACCCAAGTGTGACCTAATAGAAGATTATATTAAAGTGGTTGTAAATAACTTCTACTTCTATGGATACGACTTTACCTCCTAATTTTACTTGTAAGGAATTTAAAATCCCATAAGTTTTATACATTCTTCTATCAAAATCTTTCAAGGTGTTAGGTGATTGACTCAATTTAGGAGAACCAATGGCCTTCCAGCAAGATAAGGACATGATGTAGGTTGAGGTTCCCTCATCCACAATAGAATGAAGAATGTTCTTACCGTTGAAGACAACCTGGATCATAAATGCTAATTAAGCTATAAGTCTAGGTGTATAGTTCTCATGATTGAAACACCTCGAGAGTATACATAGATGATGGAGACGGAGCCAAGTCCTCAACTACACTGTAATTATGAGCAGCTCTCACGCGAGGTTTGAAAGCAAATTTATGGATAACGCCCTTTAGAGGCTTAATATTTAATTACATAGGAATTGTAAGAGGAGCAGGATCCGATGGATATGCAACCGAACTCGTAGGTTGATTAGTAGCCTGACCGTTCAGGGGATTTGCATTACTAGAGCCTTTATTATGGGTAGTCACCATAATGTCAGCGTTTGATTTAATGGAAGAAAGCATCGAAATAGAGTTAGAGGAAGTAGAGTCTCAAGCAACCAAATGAGTCTCCTAATTTAGAAATGGATTTGTCAACACAGCAGGTGGAGTAGGAGACTTCACAAATTGGTTCACTTCTTCCTAGTGGGGATAGTCACGAATGAAGTGTTCTCATACAAATCAGGCATGGGTAACGAGGCTTTTATTTTTCGTTAGAAGATTGATTGTTTTGTTTATCATGCAAAGGAGAATATTTTTTCTTCTTACCTTTACCTTTCTTCTTACTTCTTGGTTGCTTTTGAGATTTACCTTTATCAGAATGAACGCTATTGATCTCGGAAGTAGAAGTCACAGGAGGATTGGATGGAGGGCTTTTAGCAGTTGCGGTAAGAGCAGTACCAGATGGTTTACTCACTGACTGCGAACTGGCAGAACCAATCATGCCATCAGCGGCATGAGATTCTTTACCAGGAGGTTGAGGAACAGTGTTCGAAGGTCGTGGAGCATTTGGTATCTTATCATAAAGAGTTCCAGATTGGGTCTAAATTAGATCCAAGTATTGGGCATGAGAAATTACTTTCTCTTCGATTACATCTCCACCCTTAGTCATGTCTTCAGTTATAGGAGCCAATAGAGACTTAGTAAACCATTCCGCGAACAATTGATCTGCAACATATGTTAACCAACCGACGACAACATCTCCACCCATGAATATGATCAAAGGTGTGAGTGGAATCATATTGTTTGAAGTTGGTTAGAAGTTTCGTTCCAATTTCATATCTGATGGACAATTGGAATGTGTGAGGAAGGTGGTAGACAAGGAACTGGAATTGTTAAATGAATCTCTCGGTAATTCTATATACCATTTAGTTTTTGTATGGGCAAGAGTACAATGGAAAAGAAGAAATTGAGTCGAATCATCATTAAGGGAGTTCGATGAACACCATAGATGATAATTCATGACATGTGTCGATGGGTCTTATCCAGGATTCCCATAGAATTTAGGGATATCAAAAGGCAATTTCATAGGAATCACCTACCACCAAGGCAAATGGGCTATGGGATCATTGGTGAGTTGAGTCATATTGAGAAATTTGAGAGTTTCCACAAACGACAACTGCCTATTAAAATTCGTTGGAGGATAACCTGGATAAGAGGGAATGGCCTGGGAAACAAGTAGTTGTGCTCCATGATAGGGAGGGTTATGATAAAGAGGAAATTGTGCACTAGAGTAAGGAGGATTCTGATAACCATCATACGCATAACCTTGTTGTCAAGCTCTAGGATAACCTTGCAAATGCTGGAGAGGATGGGCTTGGACTTGTTGGCCCTAATGGGGCACTTGAGGAACACCCTGTTAAGGTTGATACTGTTTCCCCATGGGATTTTGCGTCATCCAAACATAAGGTACATTCAGTGGAGGTTGTGCCATGCTATAAGCAATTTGTCCGACTGGAATTTGAGGGATACCTTGTCCAAGCGGTTAAGACTATAAGGTACCTTGTAAAGGTTGGGTAAGTGGAACCTGGGGGGTACCATATACCGACAAAATAGATTGAGTAACAGTTACACCCTGTAAAGGTTGGCTTACATTAATCTGAGCTTGTATAGGTACATATTGATAAGTAGGAATTTGAGATGTGGGCGACACGGGATGAGAATTAAAAACAAATCCACAATCGAACCAGGTTGTATGGGAAAACTAGGTTGCCAAACATTAGCAGCCATTCCAGGATATGGAGGATTTAGATAAGGCTGAGCACCAATTTGAGGTATACCAACAATAGGTTTCCCCCTGCTAAAGGAGGAGGGGATGATGGACGCAACTTCCCCCCTTGTAGAGGGTACCCAACATTAGGAGAGTTAGGCTTTTGAAGGTAACCAAGCCCATAGACATAAGGGCCAGTTTATTGTTCAACTATAGGTGTACGTGGATGACAAGGAGAAGGTTGTATAATTCTCATTAACCAAGTGTCGAAGAGAATTCTAGGAATAGATAACAAGGGAGAGGTCCATGGATTAGATGTCACATGAGAGAAGGTACTAGACAATGATTGATAACCAAGTGGGATGGACGACCCACAATACAGATGCGCCTCTGGTGACACCACAAACATGGATAAAGAAGCAAAACTAGTTGTCTCAACCATAGAGGTGGGCACATGCTGAGAAACCATAGCGGATTCATTCATGGTTAATTGTCCCAAAGAGGATTGTCATGAGAAACTCATGGGTGGGAGGGAAGAATCAAATAAAGGAGTTTGTTTTGGAGTTTGAAGATGAGGAAGAGGACAATCTTGATAAAAATGAAGTCCACTCTAACGAACAGGAGTAGAATGACAAGGTTCTTCCTGTGGGATCTCTTCGATACTCACAAGACTAGGTGGAAGAGGTTCATCGTCAGTTCCAAGATATATAGTTTCTAGTTGTGTCTGAGACAGAGGAAGAGAAGAGGGAAGCCCTGAAGTAACAGGCGAAGATGGATGATGTACCTCAAGCAATAGGGTCTTTGATTTATTAAATTCAGGTTCAATGACCTCAGGCAACAAAGTCTTGGTGCTTCAGTTTCAACTGTGTCAGATTCACCAGCAAATGTTGAAGGAATCTCAAGCTCAATACTCAAAGAGAAGGGTGATTCTAGTAGATTAGATTTAGGAGGAGGAACAAAAATAGTTCCCAAAGCTCTTGATTCGGTAGTTTGCGTCTTCTTATGCTTCTTACGACGACCAAGAGTAGCCTTTGGTACAAGAGGAGGTTTATTTTTCATTCTATGTGAATGACGAAGAGGAGGGGAGTGTTCTTCCATGTTGGATTAATAAATTTAATTAACACAAAAAATAAATCCAAAAGAGGGTAATACTAGGCATAAAGGTTTACCAAGAAATCATGCACTGTAATACACACCTTGGAAAACCAAGGACTTAACATATGTGTAGGAAATCTCTCTGAATGTTGTGTTCGGTGTATCACAATATACAAAGTGGCTGACTTGGTTACCTATGGAGAGGATAGCAACCTATGGTGGACTTCCAAAATATACTTGACAGTACATAGAAGTACAGTCTACAGTAGTGTTGTCTAATGCATAATCGTTCGATGAGAGCGTTCCCGTATACTTTTCGTGTGTGGAGTGCCATCCAATATACCCAAAGGTATGCAAAGTACGATCTGATACACTTGCGTATGTGGAACAGGATATCACTCCCGGGATACAATGTTTGCAAACAATGACAGCTCCTACGTTTAACGACATCGGAATACGTCTCTAGCCTAGACCTCTAAATGTTTTTGTTAATAGGACAAATGCTCCTTAGGTTGATTCAAAAGGTTTTAAAGTTTATCTTTGATTAAGTTCCAATTTCATAGCTCACCATTAATTTCACCTAAATATCCTAAAATGCAAGCCAACTTGAAGAAATGAAAACTTCCTCTTTCAATGAGAATATATCTAAAGGAGGGAAGAGACAAATGATATGCAACAAACAATAACTAAGTGCAATTCCCTAAAAAGTAATTGTTCCAATTCAAATTTTATTCACAAAACCGTAGATGCCAATGCAAAGATATTTTTTTTTTCAATTTCTTCTTAATTTTCAAAATGAGAGAAAACTAAGATGCAGACATAATCACTGATAAAAGAAAACTTTTCATAATGATGACTAGAACACCAATTCTTTCAAGTACTTAATGACTAAACAAATCAATTTTCTAATGTTCTAATGACAAGAACAAAGGAAAATCTAAACAAATTCTCATAAAAATTAATCAAAACCACAAGCACCGAGAGACACTAAGACATTGAGGGACGCAAGGAACAACAACTAAAAGAAGGTTGGACAAAGAGCAAACCGAAACAAGGCAAATTTTGGCATGAAACAGGGATCAGTGCAGGTGCTTAAGGGGCACTAGTGCTCTGCAATGCAAGCACAAAGAGGGTTGGGGTGCACTACAACGCAGGTGCAAGGAAGGCTAAGGGGCACTGCAACACATGGTCTCCAGACCAGAGGGTGCGCTGATCAAGGAATCTCAAGTTCTGGCACAAAAAATGAAATGGAATCTCAATGACAAGTCTTCCTATGTCTAATTAGGGCTGAGTGAAACTATAAAGATCAGAACAAGAGGCAAAACATACACTAAGGACAAGAAAAAACCACGAAGGGATTGAATCAATCCCCTGTATGGTCGCCAATTTGTTATACGAAATCTACGATTGCAGACACAAGTGTTTTCCCTAGGCCTGGTGGATTGACTAGAACAACAAAATGTAAAGGGCATAATGTCTTCCTTAAAGTAATTGAATGATGGCATGAAACCTACCTAGAATCTGTCGGAAGCTTCGCTCCTTCCTCAGATTTCACGCTACAATCCTAGCTTCGATTGCTATAATTAGAACTTGCACAATCAAACAAGACAAGCCAAAGATCTACAACATCTATGTAGCATAGTCCAATCACTTCATTCAATAGATCAATATGGTATTGAAATACATGAAATCATAACATCACACATAGGAAAACGATCTACTCTTTGTATTAATAGAAATGGAGAGAGTTACAACCAAAAATAGGAGGTGATATTGTAGAAGAAGTCCTCAAGTTGACTTGTCTTTTCCTTGCCACAATGTATGCCTCTATGTCACCCTAATGCATGGAATAATGACTCAAAGAAATAACACGAGGGTATAATCAATCTCCAGAAGCCAACCCCTTGCCCATGGATGGTTGTAAATATATAGATGAGGGAGGTAGTTTATGAATTCTTATTCATTTACCAATCTAGGTGAGTTCCACTTGAGAATGAAGGTTGAGTTCAAGGGATAAGAGGCGAAAGCTCCAAGGTAGGATTAGATAGGATTCGAAGGTCTTATCCAAGGTAAATGGTTGAAACAACCTCAGGAAGCTTCTGGAAGAGGAAGCTTCAAGAATCTTTTTATTTTTCCCGAATTTCTAGAATTAGCGCACCCCCAAGACTAAGCAACCTGCTAATGATCAACACATGTGCAAAGAGGGTCAACCTGGTAGTCAACGTTGGTCCCTAAATGGTCAGGGTGCGTTGGGCCTTAAAATCTTGGGAACTCAGTAGTCAAGAGTAGAAACTCAGGGATTCAGCAGAGTCATGCTTAGGGCTCTATGTAGGGATGATGACAATATGTGAAAGGATGTGAATTGGTTCCGTTTGAAGGCTTATTGACTAGATGCGACAAAATGGCCTAAAACAAAGAGGTAGTGCACCCTTGCAAAGCCTACTCGGTTGAAGGGGAATAAATTTTCACCAAAATGTGTTTCTTTAACATAGGATGATTCCTCCTCACATTTTCATACTCCTCTTATCTCCAAATTGACCCCCATTCTCACCATCTGGATAGTTTGCATGACCATGGTGTTCAAGGCTCCCTGCACAGAAAAGAACAAAATTTATGTTTCATGAAACCAACCCCTACAACTTGAGCCCAAACGACACTTAAAATAGTGTGCACACCCACGCATGCGTGAGATCAATCCAAGCTCCATCTACGACACATCACCTTAAGGTAGTTGTATTTTAGCATTTCCTATATATGATGTGCACTACTTTCCATAGTGTTTATATATTGGCATGCACGGTATCTATGCTTTTATTCTCCCTTGAGAAGCCATGTGTCTTTGATCGAAGTCCACAAAAGTAGTGCCTTGGAAGGAGGATATTTGTGAGTGGGGATGCAATCAAATTCTTCCAAATGTTGCAGAAATGACAACAATAAATGAGAAGGAAAATTGAAACTATAAAAATGAGATAATGACATCCAATGAATCTCACTTTGTTGCATTTCTTGATTAATTCATCAATAACTATTAACACCAAACTTATCATTAAAAATTTCCATAACCTTTATAGATATCAATGATATATATTAAATGAATTTTAATTTTTCTATCCATCCCAACTCTCATAAGCGCTCACTTCCACCTTTTAGGGATATGCATTATGAAAGGAAAAAAAGTCTTGCCTCAATTTTTTTTTAATCTCATTGTTTCTTTTTAAAATTTTAATGACAAGATGATAATGGATTAGTATATTTTGTTTTAAATCATAGTATCAAGATGATGGTGGATTAATGGGTCCTTTGTTAACTTAGATGTAGTGGATCATGTAGCTTTGGCAACGTGGATTATGTTGTTATTTTGCTAACATGGATTATGGTTTTATTGTTCAACTATAAATCTGACTACATCATCCTCCATTGCAAGAAGACTATTTTCACATCCTACAATCCCATCCCATTGTTGGAATAAAAAATGGAAATCTCTGATAGATCAATTATTAATTCTAGAGAGATAGTGTAACCACCCGCTCCCACATTTACCTACTTTCACTAGCATGCCAGGGTAACACATGAAATGGAGAGCTACTATGACATGAATCAACCTCCTAAGTATAGTTAGGGAAGTGGAATCGACAACTCAGACCATACTGACCCTCCTTAGGAGCTACAAGACACCTAGGAACTAACCAACCATTCCCAGTGCCCAAATCCTGAGCTTGAACGACTTTTTACTAATTTGGGTTGCCAACCACATGCATGACAAGGCCTCCATGTGGTTGAGGGCCTCTAACTGCATGCATAAGCCTACTACGTAGTGGTTGTGGCCCGAAATGTTCAGTTCAGAGGGTGCGGTCCCAGATTCTGGGCCTAAATTCCAGGTCAGCCTCCAAACCACTATCCATAACTCTGTGAGACTTTCTAGAATGAATAATGACATGTGAACAATGCTAAAAATACAAATTTGAATCAAAAACTTGACCTAACCAGGCCCAACCATGACAGTTATTTCGTCAAACATATAAAGAACATGTAATCTACAGGTCATGAATGCATATTTGAACATAGGAATCTGATACTTATCTAAGAATCATCCACAAGGTCTAATGACCTCTCATCATAATTGTAATAACATTTTTTAGGTCATGCATTCATTAACCATTCATAAAAAAATCAAACACATCAAGAACCTGTTATGGAACCATGCTCATAACCAACATATAACCAAAATAATAACCATGATAGAATAGCCATCAAAGCCATATAATAACAAGTACAAGTACTCGTGGAATAAAAGAGAAAAAGAGTTCTTATTAACATATGCAAAAAACCAACCATGTCAAGGACTTCCACGTACCACCTGACTCTAGATTAGGCTGAACCAAATCTTTCTTTAAGCCAATCACCCCCATGCCATATTCCAAGCATGAATGTGGGACTCAAGACAAAATCTACTAGGGCTTCCAAGAGATCAAACCACCTCCACCCTCAGGCTTTATTGCAATCCTTCCAAAATCGGTCAAGGGATTCCTAGGCCCAAAAAAGGGTATAAACAACTAGGTTTTACTGCAATCCCGCCAAAACCGTTAAGGGATTCCTAGGCCCATACAAAGAATATACACTACTAGGATTTTTACCGCAATACCGCCAAAACCAGTCAAGAGATCGCTACACCCAAAACAAGTTTGGATGCCTCTAGGTTTATTCACCAATACCTAGAGGAATTTGCCCATCTCCACCCTCGGGCTTTACCGCAATCCCTCAAGGGATTCCTAAGACCTTGGGAATTTTCTTGAGACCACCTCACCCGATTCCAAAACCATTTGGAAATCCAAAGCTCAACCAAGTAAAAGAACCCCATCACACCATGGCTATTTGGAAATGGCAAGGTAAGGCCAAAACCACTGCCACACCTCGCAAAACCCATGCCAATGATATCAACTAAATACATACATGCATGTACCATGCATTCACTAACCAGCTAGGAATTCACACATGCAACCCGTTACCTACAAGTATTCCTGCTAAAGTTGCTTGATCCAACTTTTCCTTGCTTATCCCTTTCTTTCATTTACTTTCTTGTCCTTCCTTTGCATTCCTTTCTCCAATCTAGAGTGCTCCAAGAATGCTTTTAGTGTGCAATAGGATGAGAGAATGGAGAGAATAGAGAGAGCTCCAAGCTCAAACTTACCAAAGTTGTTGAATTGATCCTCACAATCCTTTTTATCATTGAGGCCTTTATTTTGTTCATTTTCCTCTATTTTTCCTTCAATTTCTCTCTCATGCAAACTTGTCACCTTGCATCTCCCTTTTCTCCTATTTTACTTTATTTTCATAAATAAAATGTCAATTAATGCCTCTTTGCCTTTCCAAAGCCTTTGCCAATTTCCTTAGCCATAATAAATCAAATGAACACCCACTAGGATGTTTTTTCCCAACATTTAGCTTGGAATACGTGTTCCATGACCTTGGTCTTATTTTTGTCTTTATTAATTTTATTACATGAAATTTTAACTCGAGGTTGTTGCAGATAGCAGGTAGTACTTATCAAATGCTAAAGGTGGAACTGACATTGAAGGGTATTGTAACAGTAAAGGGATCTTGAATCTTTTGATTACTTTCATTTTGAATTCCCAATGGCATTAGCAGTCCCTCGTATCTCTTCCTCTCCTCTTGGGGTTGTTGAGTTGTGGTCTATTTAGTCTTGTTTGGTTCGTATATTTGGAGCTCCATGTTACGTTTGTAGGAGTCTATTATGGTCTAGTTTATATTTGTCTACTTATATATATCATTTGTTTAGTGTGGATGTGTGCTAGGAGAGGTGGAGATAGGACTTCTTGTAGCTACTTTGTTTGGTATGCATGTGCGCTCTGAGAGTCTGTGTGCATGTGTGCACTTCAATTTTCAAATTAGTAGAGGAGCGCAAGGACTCAAATGCAATTAAGTGAGGTACATGCTTTGTGTGTCAAGTTTTGATTTTAAGGGCATGATTATGTTGTTCATGGAGATCTGAATCCTTATGCACATTGTATAGTTTAGGCCCCTAAGAATGATAAATATATCATTATCATTTATTCAGTGACTCTTAGTATGAACATTACTCATATCCATTCATGCCATCTTGTATCCCAAATAAAGTAGCAATAAAGTAAGCCCATAAATATTAACACATTTGAGCCTCTATTGCATAATGTCTCTATCTTGTCATATATGAGAGTGTTCTTGTGAAGTCTAATGGTTTTCCCTTTCCTGATGGTTTAGAGTATGATCTTCGTAGTCACGGGAAAATATTTCTCGTAACCTTGCCTTTGATTCGAGTGGCATTAGGCAATACCATGTGGTACATCTTCAAACCACAAGGATGGATCCATTGACCTTTTGTCATTTATTTCCCTAACCTACTCTTATTAATAGTATTTATGCCATTAATATATTGAACTTAGACTCATGGAATGCTATCACTCCTATTGTTTACCTAAATTATCCTTCTTTGAGGTCTTCCATGCACATATCCTCTATCTATGGCCTTTGCATAATTCATATATTCTATGGGCTTTCTATGCCAATGGGTATCTAAGCATCCATGATTCATAAAGATCCTCACATGAATAAATATCCTTTTGGTTCTTATTGAGGACAATGTATTATTTATTTTGGAGAAGGACAAATGCCCGCGAGCTTTATTTTTTTGTTTAATTCAACTTTCTTTGCCTTTTTTCTATGTAGAGCGATGTATAATCCTTTGTAATACCCCTAATGGAAATTTTAATAGTATATACCATAAATGGACTTGAACAACAAAATGATTGTAAATAGACACACAATCGACAAATAGATACACAAATAGATGGCAATAAAATCAGTGAGTCATTTTATTAATCCAATGAAAAGAGTACATCAACATGAAGGAATAGTGGAACATGAGCTTGCCAAGCAAGCAGAGCAAACCCAAAAAGTATCTCTGACCCAACCGATGAATGGCTCTGGCAATGATGTAAATGGCCCGGTGAGAAGACTATTGCAAACCCACTGCTGCAAAACTGCTCTCTCCAAATCTCCAATGAAGCATTGTGATATTTCTGAGTGAAATATCCTTACGAGTATTGGGTTTTCGTCCAACACCCACTAGCACACCCGAGTGTTTCCGTCCTGGGGCTCCCAATGAAATATAGAACCAAGTTCTCAACCTCTCATACAAGAAGAAATATCAAATCCAAGATGTCCCTTAATGTCCTCCTCCTCCTCTTTTTATAGATCGGATGGACCCCTCTAGAACCTCCCATTTTATGATTATTTTAATCATTGAGCATTTCTCCCTCTTTTTATTTCAATTAAAATATTCTTTTTAATGTAGGAAAAGGGTAAATTGGCCACCACACCTCCTCAGGTAATTGAAAATCACTTATAACCATTCCATCCTACAGATATTCTTGTTCCGGTTCTAACGAACTATTACACTAAGATGTTCTGTCAAATATTTCTCTCGGAATGCCACCTTAAGCGTAATTAACTAAGCTAGGCACAATAATAACCTTGTTTCTTTTAAGTTGTCGGAATGCGATGGAACGAAAAACAAGTTGTGCAAATGATGAAATATGCGAAGTTAATGTCATCGGATCCCATAGAAACTCCTCAAAACCCCATGAAACATCTCCAAAAGCCATGGGCCTGCTGATGAAGTATATTGGCCCCTGTGACCTGTTTGCCTCCAACCTTGAAATTCCATCCTAACCATGCCATGAGGAACACCAGAAAACAGAACACTACAAATACTCCTACCCCCAGATTTCTTGCCCTCAATCAATCCAAATTTGTGGACCAGTTTGGTGGCCCAACGCAATTGAGACCCAATGCCCGGATCCCATACGAACCACTGGGTGATGCTCTGTCTCTGTGTTAACCCACCATGAATGGACCCCTCAATGCCAGATCCCAGACCATTCCTTGATTGAACTTGTCATCAAGCAATCCTCTTGGACCCCAATGCCACCAAGAACAAGTATCAATGCTCCATGGCTATTGTTGTGTTATAACTCCAACCATGAGTGTTGCTCCATCCACCACGTACCAACTCATCACCTTTCTCCAATCAAACCCTTGTAATAGACCAAGGTCAATCTCACCACATTGATGTTGTGCTGAAATATTGATGAGTGACTAGCCTACATCTTGTTGCCAACCGGAGCATGTGCTGTCCCTCACATCTAAGGGCTCATGCAGTGCAATACTCCTGACTAAAAATGATACTCCATCAATAGGGTACCAACTCATGATCTCTCGCCAATCCAATGCATGGACACCTATGTAAGAAGCAAGTCTACTATGATGATATGGATCCCTGCTCAACTCAGGATGCTCTATCTAGCTAATCAACAACATCCATCAAGAAAATTATGCCTCTCCATGTACTGGGTACAAGTGGCCAAACTGTGTTGCAAGCCCTATCTATGTACTCCTGGAGAGGGCTGCTACTTGAAAGTATTGCAGCTCTGCTAGCTGCTTTTGCATACACCCGCACCTCATCAGTGAGTCAAACCAAAAATGGATGCACCACCATCTCCAACAACTCCTCCCTCCTCTGATTGGAAACACCACGCTCCTGTCGTCTATTAGCCTCCTACAAAACTACCATGTAACCCTCCAACACCTCCTGAGGAAAAGTGCCTACAAATACTGCCACCCTTCTAGTTGTATGTACATTTTTCTGCCCCTCATCAATGACTAACCCCAAGGGTGGTTGCACATCCTCCTCCATCTCAAGCTCAATATGAACCTCCAAATGGCTCTCCCCAAAAGGTTCATCATG
Organism: Pinus taeda; assembly: GCA_000404065.3. NCBI lineage: Eukaryota > Viridiplantae > Streptophyta > Pinopsida > Pinales > Pinaceae > Pinus > Pinus taeda. The sequence continues at coordinate 126,832 of APFE031338669.1, read as the reverse complement.
TATATTGTGCACACCATCCTCCTCAGCTGACTCATGCTCCACCATATGCTGATCATGCTGAATCATCATTGGTGACTCAACATCCTAAATGTCTCCCACGGGGTCCACTAACTACTCATCATACACATCGGAATATAAATTGGGCATGCTGTCAACAACTCCACATGACTCATGCTCCTAAGAGGCATGCTCGTATGAACCCATGGACTCGTTCAAAGAAGAATCCTCACCTTGAAGGTTAGAAGGAATCTCCTCTTGCTCTAACTTTGTCATCTCCTCAATATTACTCAAGCATGAGTGGTCAGGTCCCCAAGGTCCCTTGCATATGAATCAAAGTCCCTTCCTCCTCATCTCATTCTTCCTACATCATCCACCAAACTTGGGCAAGTCCTCCCTGATCAATTGTCTTTTGAACAACCCAATGTTATGCTCAACCAACCATTCGGCTAGTTCATAAGCAACAGGTGAGACCAGTTGTTCTCTCCTCCAAATGGCCAACAACTTAGACTATAACTTATTGCATATGGCATCCCAATCTCCCATAACTGAAGACAAGATGGAATGCATGTGTGGTTTGACCGTGTTTGGGTGATGTTTCTTAATGCTGAAAAAAGTATTGGAACATTTGAAGAATCAGGTCATCACTCTCTAGATAAAACATGATGTTATAGGTACGAAGTTTGGCCACATCTTCCAAAATCTAGAGCTTTTTCCCAAAGATAAGACCCACAATGTTATCCAAGTCCTGAAAGGTCTCTACTATCAATCTTAAAACTTTCCTCATAACATCGTCATTATAAGGAGGTATAGGTGCGGTCAACCTCATAATGTTACTGAGATAGGTTGCAAATAGAAGTCTTACCCCTTCACAAGGTTCCTCCAAAAACGTGTGTTGTATGAGAGCAAGCACAGCTGGTTTTAGAGCCCAAATTAGTTTTTCCCCTCTAACTGGTTCATTTCATAAAGGAGCGCATCCAGTTCATTTAGTTTGAAAATGACTTTCCATGTGACCTTCATGTGTTTCAAATCTGTTCCAAGTGCAAGGATTTGTGTCCAATCTTTGGCTCCTTCTGAAAATCTCTTGGTTTCTCATGGTTAAGAATGACATGGATCCCTTTTGAGAAAGGTGTGTAGGCCAATTTTGTTTTCGGAACTATATTGCATCCCATTGAGGGATTGTTGTATTAGTGCACGCGACGTTTTAAATACTCCATTGTTACAAGGCTTATGGCAATAGTGGCATACAAGACAACTACAATAATTCAAGACTGGACATTAACAAGCTAAGGGCCATCTGCACATGATGTTTATACTCAATCCCACTTCTGCATGTATAGTGCAATATGCAACAACATTTCAAATAACCCCAGAACAAGAGACTATACTCCAACAATGCACACTCTGAGTTTAGTGTGCCTTTAAATGAGAGATTTCATCATACAAGTGAAAGGTCTATTGTTGTAGGTGTTGTTTGGTAATTTAATTGATGTTAAATTACTACATAAATTATTGATGAGGGCTAGTATATTGATGAAGTGTATGTGCATTGTATGTGCTAGAAGTCCTTATTATTAAAGCAATTCCTATATTAAATTGAGATATCGAAATGCACATGTTTTCTCTAACAACTATCACTCTTACATGAAAGTATATATGTCACTCTTTAAAAAAATTGAAATCAAAATTATTACACTTTCTTAAAAGAAATATCACACTTTACTTGAAAGAAACATCACACTTTCTTGAAATAAATACCACACTAGCAAAATGAAACTAAAATTATCACACTTGCAAACCCCGAGGGATAGCTCAGTTGGTCAAATTCTTGTTGTTAAGTGCCTCGAGGTCACGGGGTCAAATCTCCTTGACACCCTTGGGGTTAGGCCTTGCTAGTTTGGTCGGCGGGTAGATCCCTTCAGATTGATTTACTTGTATTTTCCCATGGATGTAGCGGTCACTCAGCATCCATGAACCACCTTGAAAAGAAAAAGATCACACTTGCAGAAATAAATATCACACTTGCTTAAAATAATGAAATTAAATTTAAATCACTCTAACAAAAGAAAAAAATAACTCTATAATCACACTAATTGGAGATTGAAATCTTCTTCACTCAAATGTAACTCAAACTATACTACAAATCCTAAATCAATCCACACCTTGTCATACTACTATTCATGTGCATAAGAGATATCGGCTTCACTCATTCATCCTACAACAAAATGATTAAACAAAATATACTTTGTTATGAACTCCATTATCATTGTCAAAAGCATTCATTAACAATCAAAACTAAAAAGTTAGATAAAATAATTCAAAAAGATTTAAAATGCAAAATTGAATGTTGTCTAAAAATAAGTAAGACCTTACAGCTCTAGGGGCCTCCTGTGAGTTATAGATACACACAATTACTCAGAAACTAATACGCATTAAGATAATTGCTCAATGGAATGATCAAACTCACCTTTATAAATGCAAACATAGTTTCAAAAACAATAATATTCAGGTCTATGTTTATCATGTCGGGAGGTAGATTTATAACCTCTGTCAATGATTGTTTTAGAGATTTATGAGCCTATTTTACTCGACAAAGACTAAAAATAACATAAGAAAATAATATCTCATGATTTCCTCGTGATTTTCTATCGGAGAAGCAAATCACGAGGCTAAATATCTGCTTCCATTAATTTTTTTCGCTCCCCTGGTTTGCCTTTGGCTCCTTCGTCTTCGTTGGTTGACTTCCGTTGGTTGACTTCCGTGTTCCGTGTTGACTGGGCTTATGCGGTGTTCTTATCATCGATCCAAATCATGAAAATAGATAAATCTCATTATGTAAGCGATTAGCCACCTGTCCATATGTCTTGTTCCTCTGCTAGAGCTTCAGAACCCATCGAACCTTGAACTATGCTGCAGAATCAACCATTAGCTGCAAAATTGATGCAATTCAATAGATTATGCAAATATTGAGTTAAATAATAAAAAACAATAATACTTGTGAAATAAAAAATATTTAAGTACCTGTTATTGCTCAATTAAAATTATTAGAGAAAAAAAAAGATGATGGAGTGTAAGAAGGTTGTTAAAAAAGAAAATTTTGGGCTTCAACACGTGTTTTTCTTTTATTACACTCATATAAAAATTTCAGTGATAATGGTAGTGCTCTGTAATGTTATGCTCTGATTGATTATAAACTTCAGTGACAATGAATCTCGGCATATCATCTATTTAATTTACTATCAAATAACACACAATGAGCAAGGGATTTTAGAGAACCTGATAAAGCAGTAGCCATGCAAGTCTCTGCGTGAATTCCAATCAGCTTCAATATGCTTCCTCCAGCAAATCGCAATTCGCACATCTGGGGCATGTACAAATATGGGCTCAGGAATATACAATAGATCGTTCTAGATGGACAACATTAACTTGCTGGTATGGCCTCCAAATAGGTGTCGAATGTAAGCACAACCAGCGAGATAACTCGTCTTGTGCAGATAGTGCTCCCTTATTTCATCAAACATACCCAGAAAAATGAGGTATAGACCAGCAAGAAATAAATGACTCCTACATGCCCCCCACACGTCCTTCAGCAAGTGTACACATGCATAAAATGATATTGTCAGCACCCACGTCCAACAAAAGGTGATTTCGACATGTTTATAGGTAATAACAACCTCCAGCAGTGGTGTAAAGCTCCACCCACAAGCAGTCACACAGTAGCTGGCCAACCTTGTACACTGAGAAATGCGGGCCCTTAGACACCTTTCTTCAAATAGTTTAATTGCAGACTCGGGAACTTCACTTCAAGAGAACGCTGGCATTTTGTCAAACAAATCATATGCAACCTAGAATGAAAGCAATTTTGAGGTAAGATGTTAATAAAGGAGTTACACCTGGAATGGATGTCTGCTAGTTGGAAATGACTCGGAGACCACTTAAACCAATTTTTCCCTCCCCGAAAAGACCACTACAGGTTCATTGTCAAATTGGCCTCTTTAAAAGCGCTGCTACAGGCCAATTGAATATTTCTTCAAATCTGGAAAATAACACCTGGTGATTGCAATTGATTAGTGTCTGGTACCAATGGATAGATAAGCTATTACAGGTGTCTATAGGCACGATTTGAAGAAGTGGTCCAATTCTAAAGCATGCAACCACAATGGTCGTCTTGAAAACGAATCAGTGCCTCTGCTTCAGGGAAATTGCCCACTGAATCTCTTGAGACAGACAACTACAATCTTCAGAAAACACAATCCTGAAATTGTCAACATGTAAGTCTTCTTTTGGCACTGTAATTGGCCCAAAAAGCTATTTGACTGCTCCAAAGAAATACAGGTTACTTTAGAGACTTTGACGAAGATAAAAGAGAGCTCAGGCCACTTTTAAGTGACTAATTTGTTATGGCCAAAAAATAATGTCAATTTGTACAAGTTCTCAACCCTCCTATATCAGACAATAATTTTGCTTTCCTGGTGCATGCAATTTGACTTCTTTCTCTGAATATGAATACAATTTCTTAAGGATGTAGCCCTTGATATATTGTTGAACAAACTGACACTCAAACCCGCATCATTCTGCAGAGGAGATCTGACCTTATAATCTTTGTTTTATTTGAAGAAATCAGCCTTATGCCAAACAAATTGATCCTAATGGCACTAGAAAATGCGAATGAGGAAGAGAATCCACATTTGTCTTAAGCCTTAGAATACCAAATTTGGCCTTGGGGTTTTGCACAAGTAACTAGCTCCAGAATTTACATTTCAAGCTTGCATTCGACCCTCCTACGTGAGTATAAACAAGGTCGACCTCAACAGATGGCCCTCCAAGTCGAGCAAATCGAGCTTTGCGGGTCAAGAATTTCACCGAGAATAGGCCATTAAAATCAGCGATTTTGCTACATGGATGACAACTTAGATTTGGAAATTTAGTAAATGCGGCTCAACAAAATTTGGGATTCAGCCACGTAATAAGCCTTTCGTTCAAAATTATTTGGTCGGCGTCAAACTTGGCTTTGTAATTTTTAATTCTTAACCCTTCTTAATATTCTATGCCAAAAATATCATTAGTCGACCTTCCTTTTTTTTTTTTAAATGTGCCACATCTCATTAAAAAATCCGCTCACCCCTTTCAAACTTTGGACCCTTTATAAAATAATCAAAATAATTCCTTAATATTTTAGCAAATTGTCAATTTGTTAGATAGTTATTAAGCGAAACACAATTTGGCAGAAAATTTGTTGAGCTAGGAAATTTGTTGAGCTAGGTCTTTGGCTTCTCCAACAAATAGAGGAATATGGTTCTCTAAGAAATTTTTGGAAATAATCCAAAAACCCTCGAACCACAATAGTTGCAATGAAAAATTGAAACGTTGCAAGCTGAGTCAAGATCATTGCTCTGATACCACTGCAATATCCCCAATGGAAATTTTAACAGTAGATACCAAAAATGAACTTGAACAACAAAATATTTATAAATAGACACACAATCGACAAATGGATAAACAAATAAATGCCAATAAAATCACTGAGCGATTTTATTAATCCACTAAAAAGAGTACATCGACATGAAGGAACAATGGAACCTAAGCTTGCCAAGCAAGCAGAGCAAATCCAAAAAAGATCTCTGACCCAACTGATGAATGGCTCTAGCAATGATGTAGATGGCCCGATGAGAAGACTTCCGCAAAACTGCTCTCTCCAAATATCCAACAAAGCACTCTAAGATTTATGAGTGAAATATCCTCAAGAGTGTTGGGTTTTCGTCCAACACCCACTAGCACACCCGAGAGTTTCGTCATGGGGCTCCCGATGAAGTAGAGAACCGGGTTCTCAACCTCTCATACAAGAAGAAATATCAAATCAAAGATGTCCCCTAATAGCCTCCTCCTCCTCTTTTTATAGATCTGATGGACCCCTCTAGAACCTCTCATTTTATGATTGTTTTAATCATTAGACACTTGTCCTTCTTTTTTTTGCATGTGGTTCACGAGCACCCTGGTCAGTGAGTGATCGCTACGTCCACAGAAAAATCTGGGCGATAGCTAGGCTAAATCGCCCCTCGGCCCACTGCAAGACCTGACCCCAAGGGCTTCGGGTGGATGCGACCCTGTGACCTCCCGATGGCGAGGCACAGTTTTTTACCAACTGAGCTAACCCTTAGGGCTCTTTTCCCTCTTTTTATTTCAATTAAAATATTATTTTTAATGTGGGAAAAGGATAAATTGACCACCATGCCTCCTCAGGTCACTAAAAATCACTTCTAACCATTCCTTCATGTAGATCTTCTTGTTTCGGTTCCAACAAGCTATTACACTAAGGTGTTATGTTACGTATTCTTCTAGGAATGTCACCTAAAGCGTAATTAACTGAGTTAGGCCCAATAATAACCATGTTTTTTGAAAGTTGTCAGAATGCGACATAACGAAAGAAAAGTTGTGCAGATGATGGAATACACCAAGCGAATGTCATTGGATCCCATAGAAACTCATCAAAACCCAAAGAAAACATCTCCAAAAACCCCTGGGCCCGCTAATGAAGTAAACCTGCACCTATGGCCTGTGTGCCTCCAACCCTGAAAGTCCATCCTAACCATGCCATGAAGAACACTAGAAAAAGGAACATTACATCCTTCTTTTTTTGTTTAATTTGAATTCCTTTATTTTCCTTATATGTAAATCAATGTTATCTATGGTGCACCTAACTTGAATGGTGTTGTTTATCCATTGTAGTTCATATTTGCTTCAAGTGCTTTTAGCAAACAATAGCTCTTAATGATGGTTTGGTTAGTGGGATTGTGACTAGTGTTTTTTATTCACTGTATTTTGATGAAAGAAAATAACTAAAGCTTTGGTCACAAGACAACTATTTAATTAACAAGATGTAGAGGAAGACCCACAAGTAAACCTAGGCTCCTAAACTGAACCTCATCTTCCACCTACTACTCTTTCAATTAGATATTATTCCCAGTCTAGTCTAAACATAGAAAACTAGGTTTTTCATACCTCACCTTCACATCTATCAGACTGAGTTTTCCATAGGGTTTAATAAAGATAAAGAAGCATCGATGATTCATCGCAAGTGCATAGTAGTTGTTGGCACAAGCACATGTTGTTCCTTCCCTACTTTTACCATGCTTATGGTACCTATACCATGTAGCCAACTAATTATAATTTTTTTATGGGGCAATAAATGAGCTTTCGGGCTTGGGTGAAGTTGGACCATTTTGACATGGGGTTGGTCGATAATGTAGTGTGGCTCTGTGCATAGCGGAAAATAATAATAAATAATAATAATAATAATAATAATAATAATAAATAAATAAATATAATAATAATAATAATAATGTTACATTTCAAGGTTGTTCATCTTGTAGCCAGTATGCTTTCCCTTATGGGTTACCTTGTTTCAACTGACAATACTTATCAAATGCCAAACATGATAATGACATTGAAGGGTATTGGAACGATCAAGGGATCTTTATTCTTTTGATTACTTTCATTTTTAAATTCCTAGTGGAATTGGCATTCCCTCTCCTCTCCTCTCCTCATAGTGTGCAATTTAATATACAAGTAATAGTAAAACTATTATTAAATATACTGAAAGAAAGAATGATTTTTGAATACATTGCATTCTCACTCATGTAATTTTATGGCTATACTTACCTCTAAATGAATAGCTTATTTTAAATTATATTACATTAAAATAAATCTATAATAATAAATTACATTAAAATATTATTGTGAATTCACTACATTTTTTTCCTAAAAAAACCATAATTTGATTCATTAAGAATAAAATTACATTCAACATATACACTACCAAGTGCATATTCTTGAGGATCTGCCCAAATCCCCCTATAGCATCAGAAGACAAACATATTTGTCTTTTCCAATAAGTTCCAAGTACATGCCTGATTTTTTACATAAATTATTTGAGGTAAAAACCTCCCAAACAAAACCATAAAAGAATTAGTCTTGGGATATTTTGAATATCCAAAACAACCTATCATTCTTACAAAAAAATTAGGTAGTAGAGTTCCAAAAAATTAGAAACATGTTTTAAACAAAAATTTCAGGAAGATCCTCATCTATAAATGGACGATGGTAAAACTGAAAATGTTCCTCCCCTATGAACTCAATGATATGTCGAGACCCTCGAACCATGTCCAAACATTCTTTAAATAGATGATCTACCACAACATTCCGCTCCCTAAAGGTGTGGTTGCAAATTAAATATGTAAAAGAGTTTTTGATCCTAAAAATATCATTTAAAATAGGAATAAGAAATAAGCTCTGACACAATTATTGTTCTTTGACCCATTTGATGACTAACAAAGAATCCCCAAAGACTTGAATCTGGTCACATCCCTTATCTTTTGCAAAAAACATCAAAGCTTTTTTTTTTTTTGACAGAATCGGTTACTGATATATTATAAAAAACTTTCAAGGACTAAGTCCTGTTACATGTAATTGAGAAAACATGGCAGTGAGGATCCAAAATGGGTGTGCAGACCCTTGATCCTTGTTGCTAAATAAACGGTAATTAAAATGAAAGAGATAACGGCTATATTGCCGGACAAAGGAGCCTGCTAGCCAACAAAATTTACAATTCATAGATCCTAGGGGTACTGCTGATTGACTGAATCGTCCGGGAGAGCTTCTTTCCTTGCTCTGGCTCTGGTTGAGGCTTCAACTTGCATGCTTTGGGTTAAAGTCCTAATATGAGCTATTGCTTCCTCTAAGTGGGTGCATCTCTCCTTCAGGGCCTCGATTTCTGCTTTCTGCTTCTCAAGCTTCTTCCTTTTTGATATGTTGTCTGCATGATAATCCTCTTTGAGATCGTTGAATCGTTTGATGAATCTGGCTATCATGAAGGTGTGCGCTTTGCAGAGAGTGCATTCGCTGTTCGTAATGACATTCTCTAGAGGATTGGTAGCGGGCTCCTGAGCTTCTTGTTGACCCGCCATTTCGCCGAGCTGGAATGAGGGACCAGAGTGCTGATGCTACAGAGGGCGATTTCTGATGGTGAGGGCGATGAAGGGGAGTGAAGAGAGCTGAAAGGGGGAGTGCAGGGCTGGTTTTCTGATCAGGAGGGGGCCCGAAAAGAAGGGAGAGGAGCTGTTAACAGAGTAGTAGTATAAAGAGGGGAGGAGCGCTGAGACAGCAAGACAAACAACCAGTTAGTAGAAAATGAAAATCTGAGATTGAAAATGCTTGTGTTTACCGCTGTCGTGGAACGATTTCCAAGCTCAAAATGAATGCGCGCTGCTTCAGGAGAGGATCTGAGTTGGGAGGAGGCGAGAGCCGAGACCTTCGCAGCGATGAAGAATGAGTTTAGGGAGAGAGCCATGCTGCTAGTTATAGAGGGAGAGGGGAAGCTCATGGGAGCGATCAAGAGAGGGTGGATCCGATTCTTGAGGTGACTGTGAATCCAGTCAGAGATTTTTCTGCGAGCGAGGAAGATATTGGAGTGTAATCCACCGGAGCAGCACATGAGAATGACAGCGGAGGTCAAGCAAAACACGAGTTTCGATCTGAAAGAGGTGACATATACGATCTCAGGGGCGAGGATCAGAGAGAGGAGGGACTGAGAGGCGCAGTTGAGGAGATTTGGCAGAGTGTGGGGAGATTTGGAGGTGTGCAGATTTCGAGAAGGATGGGGTCTGAGGTGACCCAGTTTCTGGAGAGCAGGGGTGGGATATGACAAATTAAGGAAGTGCTTTGTCATAAGTGGAATCATTTTCTCTGACTTGGCCTACAGGTCTGCTGGTTGCCTTGTTGGCCTGATCATCTGCCTCTTTGTTGTTGCTCCTCAGCACATGTTTGAAGGTGGCCCCTTTTATTTCTCTTATGTTATCAACGATCCTGGTTTTGATGTTGTTTAAAGCTATTTGCTTGAAATCCCTCCCTGAGACCATGGCAGCTATAATAATGGTTGAATCGCCCATTATGAGCGGGTTTTGCAGTCCAAGTCTCTTCATGATTGAAGTCCCCAGGAAGAGGCTGTATGCCTCGGCCTTATTGTTGGTCATAATGCCCAGTCCCCACTCGTAAGTCACCGTGATTTTTCCCTGATGGTCTTTGATGACTCCTCCTGCACCTACCTGACCCGGATTATTTTTTGAGGCCCCATCAAACTGAAGGGAGGGCCTCTTTTGATTTAGAATCCAATCTTTGACTTCCTCATTAGAGCCTCTGAGCTTCCACTCCTTCTTTTTCTGGCCTGAATTTGGGGCGGTAGAGATCCTTATATCTAGACTGAATTTGCCAATCCATTCAGCCTCCCTTTGATTCCAGGATTCTTGATCTAGTTGAGCTATTCCATTAGCACTTATGGTCTCGGAGATGAGCGCTATTGATTTTGCCAGTGTTGGAAATGCTAGGCTTCTTGTTATTGAAAATGCATTTATTTCTGGTGATCCAGATTTGCCAACAAAGGGTTGAGGGGATGATGTTCCATAGTCTATTGGCAAGAGTTTTGTTTTTCTTGGAGTAGGGGTAGCTGTTCCCCCAATTTTTTTGGAGAGAGGTGATCTGGTTGGGCATTTCTCCTATGCTTAGAGGGCTGATTATGAGCTTCCAGCAGTTTCGAGCGAAGGAGCTTTCTAGGAAGAGGTGAATGTTGCTTTCTTCAGCTGCTCTGCAAAGGCAACATATTGAGGGACCGAGGCTGCCTCTTTTCCTAAGGTTTTCCGCTGTGAGAATTATGCTTTTGAGGAGAGTCCAATTAAAGAACTTGACCTTCGGGAGGCATTCAGAATTCCAGACCACTTTGTGGAGAGCCCAATTGTTGGTGGCTGAGGCATTTTGGAGGATTTTGTAGCCTTCTTTGATTGTGTAGTTTCCGCCATTGGGGTCCCAGACATACTTGTCCTCGGTCAGACTGTTGAGGGGAGCTGACCCTGAGAGAAGATCAGCCCAAAGCTCCCTTAGATTGTTTGGAAGAGAGAGGCGCTTCCAGCCCAACCATCTTCTTTGATCCCAAGAGGAAATGTCATATAGAGAATTTAAATTTTTTGCTTCCATCCAAATTTGCAGAGGTCTGAGATTTTGGAGAGCATCCCTTGGTCCTGTGCCCATTATCCGATCAGTCCAGATGTTAATGTCTCTTCCATTTCCCGGAGCTCTAGAGATATAGTCTTTGAATTGGGGGAGAGTTTTTTTAATAAGCTTCCAGACTGGGGTGCACTGTCTATCAACAATTGGTTCAGATAGAATGTTGGAGTTGGGGCCATTCAGGTATTTTCTTTTGATTGCTTCTGTCCACCAGGCACCTTTCCCATTAAGGATTCTCCATATCAGCTTGAAACCCATGGCCATGTTGGATAGTCTTGGTATTTTTATTCCTAGCCCTCCTTTTTCGAATGGTAATATGACCTGGTCCCATTTTACAAGGCTGAACTTTTTGGAGTCCTGCCTTCCTCCCTGCCAAAGGAAGCTCCTAATAATTATTTCCATGTGCTTGTGAGTGCTAGCCGGCGCAAGAGTGACTGCGAACTAATATATGGGGAGAGCTGAGAGAATGGCTTTGATGAGAGTGGTTCTTCCAGCCAGGTTGAGCCAAGTCATCCCCCAACTCTGAAGTTTTCCTCTCAGTTTCTCTATTAGTTTCACCCAGATTTCAGTTTTGACCGATTCCTTTGCTAAAGGTAGTCCTAGGTACATGAAGTGGCTCCAATTCCTTTGCGCTGGGATGTCCAAAATTGTGGAAATTCTCTGAATAATCTGTCTAGGGACATTCCAAGTATATATCATGCACTTGTTATTGTTGAGCTTTCCTCCGGATGCTATAAGGAAGGATTCTAACGTTTTCTTGAACCTTCTTGCCATCAAACTAGAGGCTCCCCCAATTAGGAGTGTGTCATCTGCAAAGAGAGAGTGGTTTATCCCCTTGGTTCCACGAACTATGCTGATTCCTATGATTTCTTTTTGCCTGCGTAGATTTTCCAAGTGTATGCTCAGCGTTTCGACCATGATGATGTAAAGGAAAGGGGAGAGAGGGCAGCCTTGTCTCAGACCCCTTGAGCTTCTGAAGTAGTTGCTTGGCCTGCCATTAATCAGAGGGGCTGTCCAGGGATAGGAAATACACTCCATGATCCTGCTGATGAAGGTGCTGGATATCCCAAATTTCCCAAGAGCTTCTTTAAGGAAGTGGTGGTTGACTCTATCAAAGGCGTTTGCCATGTCTAATTTGATGATCATGCCCCTTTCCTTTCTGCTTATGCTGCTGTGAATTGCCTCTTGGATAAGAATAACGTTATCCGTGATTTGTCTTCTTGGGACGAAGCCTCCTTGATTCTCAGAGATGAGGGAGGGGAGAAGCTTTTTTAGCCTGTTGGCTAGGATTTTGGTGATGATTTTATAGGAAACATTACACAGGGAGATTGGGCGAAATCGATCGAAGGATTGGGGGTTGGGGTCCTTAGGGATGAGGGCTAGGTGGGAAGATTTAATGCTGTTCCCCATTTTGCACTTAGAGAAGAAATTTTTCACCATTCTAATGAAGTCTTTCTTGATTGTTTCCCAATGATTTCTGTAGAAGGCCACTGTGAACCCGTCTGGACCCGGTGCCTTATCTTGCTGCAAGCTGAAGACTGATCACTTAATTTCCTCTGTCGTGACCTCTTGGTCCAGCTTGCTGTTTTGGGCTTCTGAGATTTTATTTTCGATTAAGCTGAGAAATTCCTCATTATCCTGGAGCTGGGGGTCTGCGGATAAGAGTGAGTTGTAGTGTCTGAAAGCAGCCTCTTTGATTTCCTCCTGGTCCCTTAGCTCTCTTCCGTCCACCATGATTCTCTCTATTTGATTCCCTGCACGTCTAAGCTTTAGACTATTATGGAAAAAAGAGGTGTTTTTGTCTCCGGCTTTGAGCCAAAGGCACCGAGATTTTTGTCTCTGCTCTTCTTCTTCCATCCTATTTTGCCTGTACAATTCTTTGTACATTTCATTCTCTTTGGCCTGATCCTCCTCTGTATACTGGATTCTCTCCTTTTCCTGATTCCATTGCTCTAGCTGAGTATGGAGATCGGTTCTTTTTTTGCTTTCCTTTGCTGCGTGGTTTCTTGCCCATTGTTTGATAACAGTCCTGAGGGATTTGAGCTTGGCTTCCCATATGTAGTGGGGCGAGCCAATAATTTCTTTTGCCCACTGCTCCTTGATCAAGTTTCGAAATTCCTCTTTGCTGTCCCAAGCCTTGTTGTATTTAAAGGGGAGAGGCCCCATGTTCTTCCCCTTGTCTAAAGTCAGGGCCACTGGTTTATGGTCTAAAATATAACCTTGGATGGTTTTGCTTTGGATGTTTGGGAATCTTGCTACTGTTCTTTCTTGAACGAGAATTCTGTCTAATCTCTCTTTTATGTTGTTGTTGCCAGTTCTCTTATTGTTCCAGGTGAATCTCCCATTTTGCGGAGGTATATCCACTAGATTATGAGTTTGGATTATAGCTTCTAGAGATTCTCTTGAGGGGTCAGCATAGTAATTTCCTCCTAATTTCTCATCAGCATTCCTTATTAGATTTAAATCTCCTCCAAGGAAAATGTTCCTTCCTTGAACTGCCAGGAGATCTGAGGTTATTGAATCCCAGCATAAAGCTTTGTCCCTATAATGGTTAGGGGCGTATATGTTGTAAATAATGTAGTCCTCTTTTGAAGCTTTGTTCTGTATGTCCGTTCTTACCCACCAGCTATAAGACTTTTGCTCTTTGAGTTCCCATTTATTTTTGTTCCATAGTGTTCCTATACCTCCTGATGCGCTCGCTGCGCTTGTTGCTATGCCTGCGTAGTTTTTGCTTCTTTTTGAATGATTTTGGAATTCTTGATTTGAGATTTTGGTCTCCTAGAGGAGGAGAAGGTATGGCTGTTCAAATTTAAGGAGATCCCGGACTGCATTTGCTTTAAGGGAGGAGCCCATCCCCCTACAATTCTAGGAGACCAAAATCATCATTTACCTTGTTTGGTGTGTGTCCCGCTTTTCTCTTTCATCTTTTCTCCGCTTCCTTTTGATTTGTCTAGGAATGTGTCCATTGGTTGCTGCATTCCGGTGGCCATTTCTTTTGCTCCGTTTTCATCTCTGATTTCTTTGTTGGATTTTCTACCTACTTTTCTGGGGGGATCCGTGGAGAGATTGTTTTCCTTTGATTTGTTCCTGGTTAAGATTCGTTCCACAGTTGGGGGGGGGAAGGCTGGGGGAGGGAGAGAGGGGAGGAGATTACAAGGGCGGTGCCTCTGGGGAGGGAGGAGGGGATGAAGGGTCCTCCGCGGACAGGGATTCAAAGGGGTTAGAGGAAGAGGGGAAGGGAGGGACTGAACTGGAGGGGTGAGAAGGGTGGGAGGAGTTTTCCGGGGGGACCTTTGAGCTTGGGCCTGGAGGGGGGTTTGGATTTTTCTTTTTGACTTTTCCCAAGCTCCCTCGGAGATTTCGATATTACCTTCAGATTCATTTGTTTTAAATTTACTACATCTATTTGCGAAATGCCCATACTCATGACATACCTTGCACTTGAAGGGTAGCTGCTCGTAGTCCACTTGCTGTATGTGCGTCCACTGATCGACTTTGATTTTGATGGCTTCCGGCAGTCCTTTCCCCAAATCTACCTCAACACAAATCCTCGCGCATGCATGCATGTTCTCCTTTGGTTCAGATCTGTCAATGAATTTGCCAACAACATTCCCTATAGCCTTGACTGACTCATCCCCCCAGCAATGGAGCGGAAAGTGGGGCAGACGGACCCAAACAGGGACAGCATTGGGGACGTCCATTTCCGGGTTGAAGTCTGGAGTCCATCTGTTTAAGTAGAGTCCCCGAGAGTCCATGAAATAGGGGCCATTTCTGAAGATAAGGTTCCTATCCTCCTTTGATTCGAAAAGAAAAGTGTAAAATCCTCTGCCACAAAACCTGATTGCTATTTTCCCTTGCACTATCGAGTTCCAGTTTTGTTCGAGCCATCTTTGAACTGATATTGGGGAGGGCCAGAGTCCCGTGAACTGTCCGACCATGCCTCTTTCTACTAACGAGATTGCAGCCTTCCTCGGGAGGGAAGGAGGAAGAGATACTTTTGGTATTTCTTCTAATTTCTTGATAAACTTGGAGGCTGACGGCCGGATTTTGCCAGTTGCTTTCTCAGGGATGAGTGAAACAAACAGTTTCTCAAAGTCCTCAGGATCCTGGGGCGGGGGATCCATTTCTGCCATTGAAGAGCCAGATCTCGGGAAGATTAGCGAAGGGGCAGCCGGAGATAGGCCCCGGAGCAGGGGAAGGGCAAGAGGCCCAGGCACGAAGAGGGGGAGGCGGGAGCCCAGCAGATGATGTGCGCGAGCCTAGCAGCGGAGATGCCAGGCGCAGAGCTAGGGCACTGCAGCGTTGTCAGGAACCCTAAGGCGCGCGCTACTCCATCGAACGCAGTCCGAAGATCCATCAAAGCTTTGAGTGTCAAGAGCTCTGCATAATTGTTGGTTCCCCTACAAAAACCCATCTTGGCATGAAAGAAGTGGGTTTGGGAAAGAAAAAGGACAAAACCCCCTCCACTTTTGGGAGTGTCCCCTTGGGATGCCCCGTCGAAATATGCCCAAGGAAAAGATTGATCAGGATTCTCAACAACAACTTAACAAGGTTGTTTTTTAATTTGTGGTTGTGGGGAAAAAGAGAGTATTGATAAGCCTTCTACAACTTTTTCCGAAGGAGGGAGGGCATCTTGAAAGATGCATTTGTTATGGGCCAACCAAATATGCCAAGAAATGATCAAAGGTAGAGTTTTTTTATGAAATAATGTCTAGATTTTGAAACCAATACCTCCAACACTCTTGCAGATTTGAGCCTGCCCAAGAACAAGCAGTCCTCAAAGAAGTTTTACAGATATTCCATACCTGTATCGTATATGCACATTCCATAAACAAGATGTTCAATGTTTTCTTCACTAGATCGGCATAAATAACACCAAACATGTCCAATCTTAAATCCCTTATGCATTGTGTCCCAGGGTACCTTATTACGCATAATACACCACATAAACATTCTTGTCTTTAACGAAAATTTTATTTTCCAAATGTTTTTCCAAGGCCAAGCCAATTCATATTGTTGGATCTCCAATCTAAGATGAAGGTACCCAAGCTTTGGCATGTAAGTTCTAGAGGGAGAATGTACCAATACTAATTCAACATCAACTTTAATTAGATGAACATGAGATAGTTGAAGTGTTATCAATAATCTTTTCCATTCTACCTTTTGCTCACCTTCTAGCCCCGAGGCCCTTGTTCACATCTAAACCTGTTGCCATAAAGTTGTAGTGTGGGGGTGGGCGAATTGGTTGAGCCTAGAGAAACCTCTATCTTGAAGCAAGCTAATGTGTGACTAAGATAGTTTAAATGAATCCTTGTAGCTACTCCAAGGGTCTACACCAATTTAGACTTTTTGCCCATCTCCCACTTTCCAAGCGAGACTTAGTTAATGATCTCATAGCAATTTAAAACAACCCTCCACACTATAGAAATATTTAGTCAAGGTTTGATCTTAAGGAAAATCCATTCCTCCAGAGTAAAAAGGGCTATGTATTTTTGAATGACCACTTGAGTCCATAAACTTTCCAAGGAGATTAATCGCCAATCACATTTGGCTACCAAATTTGATGAGAAAGAGAAAATCATTTTCAGGCCCTAACCACCTTGAAGCTTTGGCCAAGCAATACATTTCCATTTGACCCACAAAACCACAAAATGATCCTTTTGGCCAACCCACAAAAAAGGAAACAAAGTCTTCTTGCTTTTTCTAAGGCATCCTTAGAAATCCACGCTAGAGACATCCAATATACTGGAATTTCCTCCAACACAAATTTCACAAGGATTAAATGCCCCACCCTAGAAATCCGCATGAAGATCCAACTTTTAAGCCTTTTGTCTAGTTTCAACAAGACCTAACTCCAATATTCATTTGTGTAATCATTGGGCTTCAAATGGAAACTCAAGTATTTTAGGCCTTCTTTAAACCCTCTCGTTTCAAAAGGGAACGATCATCTAAAATGCATCATCTCCTCATACCCTAGATTTTGGTTGGAAATAATAGATTTTCTATCATTGATTTTCATGCGAGTTACTTTCCCAAAAATTGCTAAAACTTCAAATAATTTGTCAGCATCCCGAAGAGACCCATCACAAAAGATGAGTTTATCATCAACAAAAAGTATGTGAGTTTCAACAAGATCTTGAAAGATACATACTCCATGGAACTCACCTCAATCTTCGGAAACAAAAAGTTATTGAATAAGGCCTTGTGCAATGAGAAGAAATGGGAGAAAACATAAGGGACAACCCTGTTTAACTCCCCTCTGGGCATGAAAAAGTGGTGATGTCGAACCATTGATCAACACTACGAAAGAAGAAGATTGAATGCATGCCATAATCCAGTTGACAAAAGCAAGCAGAAACCCAATCTCAGTGAGAATAAGTCTAAGATAAAACCAGTTGACTATGTTGAATGCTTTAGAAAGGTCAATTTTAATCACTACTGCTTTTAGTTTGTGAGTTTTTATACTGTGCAATCCTTCTTGAGCTACCCCAATAACTTCATGCATTTGCCTCCATTCCAAAAAACTAAATTCCTCCTTTGAGATAGACCTTGAAAGGAATGGCTTGATTCTTCGGGCAATAGCTTTTGCTATAACCTTCTAAATATTTTGAAGCGAAGAAATGGGTCGAAAATCTTCAAAAGACCGAGGGTTATCCACCTTGGGGATAAGTGCAATAAAAGTGGAGTTGAAGGTGGCCAAAATTCTTCCATTTTATTTGGACTCATTGACCACTTGGAGAATATCAACCCTAATCAACTCAAACAGAGTCATAAAAGATTCGACCACCCACCAATTTGGACACGGACTTTTGTCCTTCTGAAAAGTGGAAAGGACCTCTTTTAGTTCATCCAAAGAGACCTTAGCTAACAAAGAATCCTGATCCTCCTCATTTACATATCTAAGGAATAACTGAACTCCTTGGAGCTTTTCCATTATTGCATTCTCATTAACCTCCCTAAACAAGATTTGAAAGCATGTCTTCCCCATATATGCAAATCCCTTAAATGAAGAGATCTCTATGCCTTCTGGATCATTCATGCTCCAAATGGAGTTTGCCCATTTTCACCCTTTGGTAGAGGCATGAAAAAACTTTGTGTTTTCATCCTTACATTCCATCCATATCGCTCTATGTTTGAGTCACCAAGTTGCTTCCCTAGACTCCAATATCCCTCCTTTTCTAAAGAGAGAGTAAAGCTTCCTTTAAATCATTTGTGGTAAAACCATCCCCCCCCTCCTTAGATAGAACGTAGAGTTCATATTCCACTTTCAAAAGATCTTCTGGCTCTTTCTCCCTCTTATGATGAGCCCAAACCTTAAGGTGTGATTTCATGTTCCTTTAATTTTGTTCAAATTGAGAAGACATGGAAAGATCGACTAAAGGATAAAAGGATTTCCAGTGTTCTTTCATTAGACATAAAAAATCCTCTTCTTTCAGGCAAGAGGAGTTCAATTGAAAGGACTTGCAAAAATTTTGACTCCTCCTTTTATGTCCAGAAGTATAGGTGAGTGATTTGATTCACCTCCATCCCCAATCCATTGATGGACTAGATTGAGCCTATCCACCATAGATTCTACCATATGAAAACAATCTAGTCTTTTGGCCATTCTTTCTAATCCAATCCTATTATTTCTTAGGTAGGATGACCTTTGCAGGTTCAACATCAAGCAACTTCTTTGCAACCAAATTATGAATATAATAGCTAAAAAGGGGGCCAGGCATAGCCCTAGGTCCCCAGACTTTGACTCCCACAAAGAAAAATTTAAGCTCCCCCAATAATCAAAGAATATTCGAAGATGAAGGGATTTGCAAAGAAAGAGTCTCATAATAGCTTACAATCAAAATTTAGCCCATACACATTTACTACAAAGAAATAAATATCCAGCGTAGAGGAAAATAACTTTAGCCCTAGACCAGAGTGAATACTCCAACAATTAAGAGGTTTTAATCGATGTGAATGCCACCCAATAACCAAGCCACCCCAACACCCATGAGCATCTAGGTCCTGAATAAAGATACTAGTAGATGAAGAACATCTATACTTTCACCCAACATTTCTTGCAATATCATAATTTATTGATTGTAATTGAGAACTAGTTTCTCGATGGCAAGTTTTTTGGAGGAGCTTGCCAATTCTCTACCATTAAAAGAAAGAACTTTCATCGGGAAACTCCTCCCGAGGCAACCACTATTCTAAGCACCCCATTAACAAATTATTGTCTCCCAGCTACCAATCAAATTAAGCCTTCTCTTTGGCCTTAGAGAGGTGGGATTTTTGGCCTTTGCCCTTTTTAACCCCATAGTTTAATTCATTCTTCCCAGGATCCCCTGAAAATCCCCCTGGCTGAGTTAAGATTTGTTTATTGCGGGGATTATGGAGGATAAGACTTTAAGACATCCTTAGAGAGGGCTTGAGAAACTGAGACTAAATGATAAGAGGGATTGCCAACTTGCACATGAAATACAGAGGGAACTTAAGGCAGACTAAGGGATGTGATCAAAGAATAAGAGTCCAAAGATAGGTTACATGAAGAAATTGAAACCCAATCTTTTCCAAGATAAAAAAAAAGAATCAACAAGAGAAGGAATAGGGGGACAAGAGAAAGATGTACCCAGGGAAGAGAACACAATATTGCCTAGAGTATCTGCTTGAAGTGGGTTGCCCTCTTCATTCCCACGCACAATTCCCTTTGCGTGCTTATATGGACCCTGAGGAGAGGTTGTCGCTCTAGTAAGATACTCCTTAGAAAGAAGGGGAGGAGCAGATGTCTATTGAGAAAACTATGGAACAAAAGGATGTTGAGTAGCCGAAGATTGATTCTGAGAGGGATCCTTTAACACCCTCTTCTTCTTAAGAGGAAAATTGTAAAATTTCATAGTATGGCCATATTTGGAACACCTTTGGCAGCGAAAAGGAACCCGCTCATATTCCAATGGTTGAGGACTAATTCCGCCTTCTCCAATATTAAGATATTTAAATAACCCTTCCCTTAAGTCTATATTTACCAACACCCTACCCATTGATTTGTCTTTTGTTGGCAAATAAGAAAAATCAACATCCAAATATGAGCCCAGATTGTTGCCCACATCCTGGAAAATCTTTGCTTCCACAAATTTGGGGGAAAACAAAGTAGACGAACCCATATAGGGCCCACATTTAGCTGTCCCTGATTCACATCAAAAAGAGCGGACCAAAACTTAAAAATAACTTGTGTGAAGTCTATATTCGAGACATGTTGTGAGATTGTGAGAGCTTCCTTGTGGAAGTGAAAATCATTTTGGATCAAACCCTTTGAATGAAGAAAAACCTCAAGTGAATTGAAACAAAGGGACTTACTTACGTAGCCATCTAATCCTCCAATGTCTTTATTTTGAACTTCCTACCTTGTGCTCTTCCAACCATCGTCCTGTACACCATTTTTGCTACCTGGTGCATCCTCACATCCACCCCTAGACCCAACTTTAACTTTGCAAGGGGTTCTTTCCTTTTTATAACCCCATCCTTCTATTTTCATGCCCCCTAATTTAGATCCCCAGTTCATGGGGTGTTTGAATACTCAACAATTGGTTATTCGTGCCCTTGGTCTCCGACTCATGAACCTCCAACTGAATGTGCCTTGATGTTGGTAGCATTTGGGGGGAGGGGTTAGGAAAGGGACTTGAAACCGCTTGAAAACCACTAGAATCCACCTAACTAGAACCAATTTGATAAGGCACAAAATGTGAGGGTAGAAAAGGTTCTCCAATAAACCTTAAGACCCAACTCTAGTTAAGCCTTAACCATTATGCATGAAAGGGACATTTACCTTAGGTAAATCAAGCTGACCCAACCATATAGAAGTTTGCAAGTCACTAGAAAGCGGCAAAACAATAGGGGAAAACCCCCAAACACTATATGGAAAACCTCCATCACTTACTTAACAAGGTGGAGGAACAAAAACGATTTCCAAAGGCCTTGATAAAGGGGAGACTAACTCGATGACCTATGAACCCATGGACCATGCCTCCACCGTGGTAGCGTCTCCAGAAGATACAAAATGCAAATCCAATCCCCCATGAGTTTGATCCTTGCCACCCCTAGAATCTATGAGTGTAAGAATATTGACGAAAATATGTCTGCCTTCAATGCTAACTATATCATAGTCAACCTCTTCTTCCTCACCCATGATAACTCCTTCATGAACGTTATTGGATCAACTGCTGATAGACCCATACCGCCTAACTACTTCAAGGAAAAAAACGTACTATTTGAAAAAAATCTTTGCCATCTACTTCAAACCCAAGCCATCACCCCAATGTAAATACATTACATTTAATAACATATCATTATATTCATTAATACATTATACAAAATGCTATTATTAATTCATTACACACTAAAACAATACCTGGTACAAAATGCTATTATTAATTTATTACTTATTAAAATAAGTATGATCCTCATGTACATTATAGATTATATGCACTTGTTATCACACAATTCCAAAGTGACTTTTAGCCTCTTATAAATTCAAAATATTAATCATTACTCTAAATATTTCTCTTATAAATTCAAAATATTAATCATTACTCTAAATATTTCTCTTATAAATTCAAAATATTAATCATTACTCTAAATATTATATCAAATTAACATTATATATAATTATTACTTACTTAAAGATGAAATTAAAATACTAATATTTACTTAAAAGATCCAATTAAAAATACTAATATTTACTTAAAAGAAAATTAGATTAAAATAATAATATTACTTAAAAGAATTCGATTAATTTGTACTTAAAAGATTAGATTAAAATATTAATCCTTACTTAAAAGATTAGGTTAAAATATTAATGATTACTGAAACGGATGGTATTAAATTTGAATTTTGGAACCGTGTGATCTGGCACATTTGTAACAAGTGGCGCTTTTGTTGCCCTGTTATAAAATGCAAGGGATGTTACAGGGACACGCGCGGGAATAGAACCTCGGTCAGAGCAGATGTTTAACAGGTCTTTTAAAGGAAAATCAGATACTCGGAATCACAGCTGCCCCATCACAACCTTCAGCCGAGGAAAAAATACAAAGGAGAATAGTTCATTCATAGTTCTTTAAAAGGCAAATCAGATACTCGTAATCACAGCTGCCCCATCACAACCTTCAACCGAGGAAAAAATATAAAGGAGGATAGTGCATTCGTTTTGCCTTCTGGCTGAAGTCCTTGCTGAAGTGTCTGAAAAGGAGACTAGTGCATTCGTTTTGCCCTGTTGCTGAAGTCTCTGAACCGAGTTTCTTTCGGCTGCAGATTGGTCTAGGATTCCATCAAAGTTTTGTTCGTGTCAAGATACCCGGATCATTCGCGTCCAGATACTCGGATCATTCGACTTCATTGGAGCCTGGTAACTATAATATGTTTTCCATTACGATCCCGTTGTATCTGCGTAGCAACACATTTGTGATCCATATTTAATTAATTGCGTTAACGATGCAGGTTATTTAATTATGGAACATGCATTCATTTTTTGCAATCTGCGGACACAAGGAAACTGAAATTAGTTCAAGAGATAATCACATCTCCTTTCAGGTACATTATGGTATATTATTGTTATTCTAATGTATCTTATTGTCAGATTCATATATAGTTGTAGCTCCAGATGTTTTTATAACCACATTGTGGTTATAAATGGTACTGATTATGTATATCATGCTGACCGTTTCCACTTGTTTGGAATTGCAGTTGCAGTGGAAGGACGATTTGGGGTGGTGGAGCTTCACACAGTTAAGAGTATTCAGAGGTTCAACAATTGGGGTTTAGCAGAGAATGTGAGTGTGATCTGGCATATTTTTAAGACTGTCAAAAAACGAAAGGGATGTTGTGGAGGACGCGAATAGAACCTCTGTCAGAACAGAAGTTTAACTAGGGCTTTCAAATACAAAGGTATATCTGAAACTTGGAAACACAGCTTCCCCATCACAACCTTCAGCTGAGGAAACAATATAAAAAGAGAATAGCATATTCATTTTGCCCTGTAGCTGAAGTCTGTGAACCATGTTTTTCTCGGCTGCAGATCGATCGAAGATTCCATCAAATTTTATATGTCCTCGGTCTTGTTCGCGTCAATAGACCCGGATCATTCGACTTCAATGGAGCCTGGTAACTATAATATGTTTTCCATTATGATCACATTGTATCTGCGGAGCAACATATTTGTGATCCATATTTAATTGATTGCTCTGTCTGTCTTCGTTAACGATGCAGGTTGTTTAATTACAGATTGTTTAATTACGGAATAGACACCATCTTTTTCAATCTGCGGACCGAAGGAAACTGAAATCAATCCAAGAGATAATCACATCTCCTTTCAGGTATCTTGTTGTCATTATATTGTATCCCATCCTCAAATTCATATATAGTTGCAGCTCCAGATGTACCCAGCATAATATACATGATCGGTACCATTTAGGATCTAAATTCTGGAACGGTACCTAAATTCTGAAGCATATAATCGACATGAGGATCATTATTTTAATATGTAATGAATTAATAATAACATTTTATATAATGTATTGGTTTAGTACGTAATAAATTAATAATAGCATTATGATCCCATTTAGGACCTAAATTCTGAAAGATTCTCTTTACTCTAATTTCAAAATCTTTTCAACGCACTTCCACAACTATATTGCATCTAGAAATAGAGACCCAACTCGTACTTAGAACAGATGACCTATCGGTTTGTTTTCCAGCCGTGGGATAGTGTTTAGATCACCCAGCGGTTTGTTTTCCAGCCCGGGGATAGTGGTTGGCCTGTGGGAAGTGCCCTATTGAATTTGTCCCGCAAAGGGAGTTTGGCGGTAAGAGATCCAATCTCAATATCTCTGCTGCGGTAAAAGATCCAGACTGTAGTTACGCAGCCTGATCTATGCGAGTATATGACCTTTTTTTTTAATTAATGTCTTTAATGAATTTTAGTTTTCTCCATGTACTCTTATCATATGACAATCATTTGTTTTATTCATTGAACTCGTACATCCAAAATATTTTCAAAATTTTGTCATAATCGATGTTTTATGCTGTGGTTTACCCTTCGGAAATCTAGATTGGACATATCTTGTCCTTTTTGTAAGAAGAGCTGAACAATTTTGTTCAGCTTCATCAATCCCGGTTTTCCTTGGTTGGATCTCCTTGCCCACATAAACATGATTGCTGTTTCTGGTTCCACAATTTGGAGCTGGAGCATCCTTGAAGTACATTAAATTTGGTTTATGATTTTAGTGGGCTGATTGTGAGTTGTTGCTTTCATAATTGAATATATGAGCATCCACCCCTTTTAATGTTAGAAAACAACAACTGGCTTTTCCTCAAAGACAATCTCCTTATTCCCACCATATATGTGGGAATTGTTGCCCATCATCTTGCCAAGAGACCTTGCGCTATTTTTCATTATCGAATTCTAGGCTTGTATTGTATTTTCCATGCCAATTCTTTGAAAATTCATTACATATCTGTTTACAGTGATTAAACCTACTGTAGAGTCATCGAAGGCTAAGAAGCTTTTCATATTCTAGCTTTGTTTTTAGCATCAACAGAATTTGGCGTAATATCTATAAAGCCTTGAAACTCTTCATCCCTTTTTAGATCTGGAACATGTCCTCCCTATTCGTCCTTGAATATCTGTTCTCAACTTTCATTATGGTCATCAAATAAGATCTTCTAGACATAAATCCAGATCAAGGTGGAAATCAGGGCTGCTGTTGTATATCTTTTGGTACCTTATCTGTTTTTCGCAAAATAAGTGTGTCCATCAACCAGGGAAACAATACTATCTTCATGTTCTAAATCAAATTCAATGAGGAGGGCAACATTTGTTTGCCCTTTGAGTTATTGGTTCTGTGCACAGTGGTTTATATTTGCATTATTTCCTTAAAGAAAACGAGCAGCAAAACTGTCATCAAAATGATGCCCTTCAATCACCAACGCAATGGTATTCTTGTCATCATGAACGACAACAATTCTGTCCCTTTCACCTTTGTGATCATCACTGTCACAGGTAGGGCTCCCCTCAATGTTCACACCATATGATTTTGGATTCAATTGGATAAAGGTTTTTCATTCTTCAACTTATTTATCCATATTCTGGTCCCCTTCCTCAATAGTGCTTCACAATGATGCTGCCCTCTTCAAATTTTGGTCACAAATCCGATTTGGAAATACATCTTCACTCCTTAAAGGACTGCTATGAAAACTGTCAAATCTATCCCTTTGCTTTGAAATTTTACCTTCAACAGTTTTTCCATTTTCCTTAACAAACACTTTATCAAGAGTGTGATCCAACATGACTTCTAGATCATTATCTTCAAGGGCAAGGCTAGGATTAATGCTTTATTTTTATTATAACAAGATTTTTGAGGCAGATGACGAGGCTGCTCTTATTGCAGGTCTGTGGTACATTCTTCTTCATTGATACCCTTCTTGTCTTCAACAAGACCAAAAAGGCCTTCTTCTTGTAGGGTTGCCAATAAGGACGGATATGTGTCTTCTAAAAATTTACAATGTAGGTTTTAAGCCACATGTACGATAATCTCGGGGAAGAAGCCCTCAAAGTTGAAACACATCATCCAAAGAGGGTTTTCCACTCGTAACATCCAACCTCCAAAGGTCCTTCAATGCATGGTGGCTTTTTTTAATAGTGACAATATGGCATCCAAGTTAGTGCTCAATTCCCAAAATCCCCATCCTTTGCAATCATGCCAATAGAACTGCAAATTTTCCTTTAACAATGGATGGAGGGCTCCAAGTGGTTGCTTATGTCTTCAAATCATAATGTCACCCCACATGCAACAAGAAAACTCAGGAATGGCAATACATCCCTTGCAAATTAAGTGAACTATCTCAACAAGGGGTCAACTTTGATCCTCAATATAGATTAACTCCATGCTTTCCAACACCTGTATCTAGTGTAAACCCAACTACAAGTTGATTTCAGCCCCTTCAACACAAGTCAGCCTACCATCCATACTTATTTAAATATGAGTTTTTGTGAGGTCAACTTAGTATTTGGATTAGACATCTAAGCTCAGCTTAGAAGTGCTAGCTCAGGTCAACCCTCGATCTATATATATATAAAATCTCCTATGTATATTTTTTATTTTTTATATTTGGAATGAAAGCATAGGAGGCCTCAGAGTACTTCTCACATTTTGTGGATGGTAAACCAGGTAAATCGTCAGCCCTAATTACGGGGCCTTGCCCCAAAGGAATCGAAAAGACTCGAACCCATGATCAACAACAACCAACAACAATATCAAAGACCTTCACGTCTGGCTCTAGATCACTTGAGCTAACTGGGAATATATATATATATATATATATAATCTCCTATATTTACAAATGGCAACATTCCTCTTTAGCGGTTGTGCCTTTTATTTTCTTTGCTGTTTGTACAATGTATATACAATATCTCCAGCACAAGTTATGCATTCCAGTAGCATGATTCGATACAATATGAGTCCATTTGATTAGTAACCCTATGTCCAAACAGAGTGTCCAATGCAAGTTTGTATATGATAGTAGAGAGAACCACTGCGACTTCGAGATGATCCAAGAAGATCATAAGATCCTTGTGACTCCAAGTGAGAGAGAAGCCCAGTACAAATGAATAGGTAAGAGAGAGCAGTCTCCATCAAAGGTGTCCTTCTCCCATGTATAAGTTGTGTTAGGGTGTCCTTGTGAACCCTAGCGAACCACCCCAAGAAGGCATGTACAAAAAGGAGTATAATGATGATGGTGATCAAAGGACTCTCTTCTTCCTCTATATAAATAGGAGTAAGGGAGACTGTAACACCCCTTTGTTTAACCAGAGGTGGTTACCAAGTTACCTGACTCTTGTTGTATGGTTACAAGAATGGGGCAAGTATTTTTTTGTTTGCAAACAAATGTCAAACTCTTCATCAGACAAAAGGAACCAATAATTACCAGTTAACATAATACCAATCAATGTTCAATTCATACTGGAGGGCTCGATCAAATGCATCTTGTATGCTTGAATTAAAGTAGATACGTATGCTCTTTGTGTGAGCTTCCCATTTTGTAAATTGCAAGGAAATGCAAGAGCCTTAATCATCTGCAGTGCACAAGATCCCTTGTAAAATTGCAATGAAATTAATCATCTGCAATGTTGGTTGTGTGAATTGGGTATCTCCAAAGCAAATCTGCCCATGTGCTTTGTCCTCTGTCACCTCCTTCACAACAAAAGTGACCTCTTCCACAAAACTCGTATTTTCACTTTTGAGTCCCTCTCTCTAATAGTTACCAATGTTTCTGAGTCAACCGTTATTGCAAATGGCACACTTAAATCATCTGTTCTTGCATATCTCTTGCTAATATAGTAGCTTATTATAAGGACATACTTGCTTCAGTCAATGACTTTGAAATAAGTTGCTTTGTTATCTCGTGCTTTTCATTTTGCATATCCTTTTTCTCTCATCTTCTCAAATCTTGCAAGCCCTCTCCAATTACCATCCACGCCATGAGGTACAAGCCATAATAGATTTCATTATTTAACCATGCTTTCAATAGGCACACATACTAGCAATACCCACATATAGATCAACTCTCTCTCTCTCTCTCTACCAAGCTATTACAACCTCAACCAAATAGCTCACAAATTATGCTACCATCATACATCCAAAGATATACATAATGTAAATAAGGGCAATACTACGAAGATGAGACTAAATACTAGTCAATCTTATAGACTTGATCATAGGCCTTCATATCATCACACACACCGTAGTCTTCAACCAATTGTATGTAGAAGCAACATGCTATGTACAACATGATTAGGTCAAGTGCACCATGCAAGCACAATACACACAGAGAAATACCTCTGGAATGAGAACGATTATGAAATGCTCCATGACTTTCACATGTATTTGATCGAACCATTATGCGTCCAAGGCATCTTCCAACATTCATATCTCTTATAGAAGTGTCTCTAGCGCATTTTTTCTCTTTGAAGTGCAGAGCTTCCACATAATGTATCATTGATTAGAGTGACTCTCTACACTTATCGGCATTGTGTGCCATACTTCACTTGTCACAAACTGGTAATCTCAACATCACTTGGAACTGTATGTATTAACAAATTTAGCATGGGGCACATTCACTTTTGGACAACATATATCATAAATCAGTAATTGGTAGGTTCTACGATCTATAACACATACACACGACTCCTTTGGTTTTGGCACAACAACAATGATGTCTCAGTGATCATCCAAGATCGATCTTTATACAACATAAACGATAGATTGTATCATCAAACTGGACACAATCTTAGTTGTGGATAGGCCAGGTTGGGAAGAATAGTTATTGCCACTTTTGGGATTCATATAGTAAGAAAAATAAGAGGTTGTATATGCAAAAACTCCCCAACCACTTCCACAATTAGGCACATGTTTGATTCAACACTCCACCGAGGCTAGCTTGTTTATATCTAGTGAAACTGAACCATAGTATTTGTCTCTTCTTTTGGATGTAATTAAATTCATAGAATTTCAAATCTATCTCTGAAGGCCTCCTAATGGATCCTTTGACTGACGCAACATTGATTGCAACAATAAAGGTGAAATACATGAGAATTAAGACAAGTGCTGCAGGAGATGGGTTATAGACATCTACTCTGAGCTAATTTTGAGAAGAGCCTTTGTAGGTTTAGTCAATGAGATCATTTAACCAGTCCTATCCAAAGAAGTCAAAATGAATACATTGTACATACAGGCAAATGTGTTCACCTGTTACCTACATTTTGGCAACTTCTCCAAGGAATAGGACTGAGGGGCAATGAGCAAAAGAGAAGAGGAAAGGATAAGAAGGTAGAAGAGTACTGTTTTAAGTATTTTGATTAACAAGCTTTTCCCAGTTTTTCAGTGGTAAAAATGGAAAGTCACTTTCACTATGGTCGTGTAACCCCTCTTTAGGTGTCAGTGGTCACCTTTACCTCATGTGACAACTTATCTAACCCCCTAATCTCTCTTTTAGTATGTCAGCTTCCTTATGTTAGATACTCCTTATACAAGAAGGAAGGAGGCACAATTGGGACATCATGAAATGAAATTTGTGAAAATGATAGCGCATGCTAGACTTAAATACAAATCTGTCTTGGGTTTTCAGCGAGAGCATAGGTACAGATCTCTGCATCCACTCAGATAGAGCACATGAACAAAACTTTGTCACTCCTAGTCCATTAACAGGAGACGTACCACTGGCAGTAACCAGATGTGCAATGAAGCAATGGTTTCTAGCTGTAAGAAGAGGCAGAGAACTGAATTAGAAGCCCTTAACAATAGAAGCTTTGCGGTTGTAATGAAAGGTCTATCCAACTGTCTACTAGTCACTACCTACCATGCCAGTCAAGTGATGGTATCCATGCTCCTTTAGAGGATCCAAAAGATTGATGGCAGCCATGACAAAGCCTTGAAAACTAATGAAAACAATAAACGAAACTCTGTCCCTAATATTTCTGATTAATTAAATGGCTTTGTCTCCAATTCTGGTGTGATAGAATTATGGTACTACTTGGCTCAGAATTCACCATTAGATTTAAATAAAACTCGACAAAACCTACCCTCGGTTTTTTCTTTTTGTTAGCATTATGGGTAATATAACATGGTTGTAATTGTAACACAAATTGAGATAACATAACACGAACTATATGCGACCTGATACGTGCCATTTAACACCCCCTTGTCATAGTGATGGTGAACATCATAGGCCACCGTGGTCCAGGCAACAATGCCATGTTTGCAATCCATATGAATGAAGGCGAAGGTGCTTTTGACATCCCGATCGCCTCTAGGCTGCATATATTACAGGCTAGTCCATTATATGCCTTATTGGACATCGGAGTTAGTGATGAATTTTTGGTGCGTTTGTCTCAGGTAATTCCAGCTTCTGAATGAATAAGCACTGGGACAGGTTACTCAACTAGGTCATACCCAGTTATGCTTAGGAGTTAGGCCTGCAGGCTTGTCACCATTTCCACTCCAGCACAGAAATGTACCCTAAGCAAACATGAACTATGACCCGAGAATTCAATTACGTTCAAGTGTAATATATTTATAGGAGGTTTATTAAATGCGCAAACCAATATGAAGCGCACAATTCACTATACAAACCACCACAATTCACTATACAAATTATAGCAAACCACCACAATTCACTATACAAATTGAGTCACAGTAGGTATTACGAATAGTACCCCAACTTGTGTGAGTTCAGTTCGATTAGAATCGATAAGAAAATCACAACACAAATTACTGCGTAAGGTACTTATCTCCAAGGAGAATGGGCAACTGAGTCAAGGATAAAAGCTCTCCTCCCAACCTTAGATAGGTTGCAAGTAGACCTCTGTCATGCAGCTACCACCCCCGAGCCAGACTCTAGGGTGTAAGTGGACTGTTGCAGGGACCAAAAGTTGCTGGCAATTGAACTCAAAATCTTAGAAGCACCATGAAACTAGTCGAGCTCTTCCTCTTCGCTGAACGCTTTCCTCTAGCTTCCTCATATTCCCCACACTTCTCTGTGCTGCCTTCCAAAGAAAAATATATCAGGCCTTGTCTACCCTCTCTCTAGGTCGAATTCTGCACCTGCTATTTTTTCCAACCTGGCCAGAATGTGTGAGAAAATCAATGTTGCCCATCTGTCCATTCTGTTTCCAGATTTTTGTTTAGTTGGCCTAATTGATTTTTGTCTTTTTCTTGTGTTTAACTATCAAGTCTTGCCGGCCAATCACATGGCGCCACTTAATCTTTTGTCCCTTTGTTTGCCAGCTGTCCCAAGTAGCATGTCCACCTCAGCGCTGGAGTAAGTTATCCCTTTGACTCAGCCCATGAGCATTTTTTTTTAAATTACAGGGGCTATCACAGAGACCAACAATAATATTTAGGCCCAAGCCCTTACAAACAAACTACAATAAATGGTTTTGTAGGCCAACACAAGTAAAGTGCTCCACTCCAAGAGTACATGCCCATGAGCAATTTTTTTTAAATTACAGGGGCTATCACAGAGACCAATAATAAGATTTAGGCCCAAGCTCGTACAAACAAACTACAATAAATGGTTTTGTAGGTCAACATAAGTAAAGTGCTCCACTCCAAGAGTACATATGTGATGCTCCTTAGTGATGTGCACAATACAAATGGTGTGGTGTGTCTACATGTCTCCATCACAAGCAGACCCAGATTCCATTGCTCCTTCTAAGCCATGTACTCCTTTGTGTCCACTCCTTGTAGGAGCACTGTCATAACTTATTAATCCTTGAGCCAACTCCAAGCCTTCATCCAAGAATCCTAGCCACCCCATGCTATTTAGGCCCTAATCCCCTCCTACAAGATGCACAACACATCTCCTATATAGGGCATCCTCATAGCAAGTATACATGTACATGAGGCCATCATGAAGCATGTCCCCAAAGTTAAGAAAACTTCAACACCCTAGGGAAGAATGCCAAGCAAGCTCCAAGATGCACAACACACCTCCTATATAGGGCATCCTCTAAGCAAGTATACATGTACATGAGTGTTAATTTTAGGTATGTTCTATGCTTAGCGCAATTTACTTCAATTTTTCCATATTAGCCCGATGACAACATTCAGATTAGCAATCACATCAACATGATAGTAAAGTGCAGATAGAACATAAACATAAATCGTAGAAAACAAGCCAAGACAAGAGGACACAAGATGTGGCGTTAGCCAGGGACAAACCCCAATGTGGGGAAACCCTTGATCAATTCTTCTTATATTCTTCAATAGTTCAACAGAGAGAGAAATAGTACATATACATCAAAAGTCAACATTTTGACTTGTCAAAATAAGAGCAGAGATCTTCACTAAGAAGATAACACATGAGGTAGCTGATCTGAACTCAAGTGAAGGCATTTTGCTTCAACTGATTCTCCAAGGTGATTCCATCACCGTGCTGCACCCATCACCGTGCTGCACCCATCATTGAGCTGTTCTCATCACTGTGCTGCTCCCATCACTGAGCTGCACCTCATCATCATGCTGCACCCATCACTACATCCAATATGCTGCAACCATTTACACTCAATGCATACTAGCCTTAGCTGCTTGCTGTGGATTACAACCTAGCAGAGCAGCTAGGCTATAGTTGCAGACTCCTTCAACAAGTCCAAACAAACAACTTTTCCCTCAGACCTCTAATATAGAGACAACTGCTCCAAACGTACCTAACCCATGCTTTAGAACAACAATCTTTAACAGTGTTGCTGCTAGGCTTCCTTTGCAATGATGGCAATATTTGAGACAACAAATTGGGGCTTCTTCAAGCATGAGATTAGGGCCTCTTCTAGGCCTCCTTACTGTGACTTAGTGTAGCGTGTGAGTAGCATATAGAAGGCCTATCCTAGCTGAGTATATACATCCTTGACTGTGGCTAAGTGATATCCTCACATTAGGACTGCGTCTAACTGTGTGAGAGACTACAGCGAGGGCTCCTTTTAGAGCATCCATTGCCAGCGTATATAGGCTTCTCCTTACTGTGTATGAAGGTCTCCTTTAGGACAACGTGAAGGGATCCTCCTCTTGCTGCATAGAACCCTTATTTGACTGTGGAAGAGACTTCTTATTTCCAGCATATGACCCTCCTTACACTGCGTTAGGGCTGTCCTCCATGGCAGCAAAGAGCCTTCATTCATGACTACGATAGGCCTTTTTGTTGACTGCATTAAGGTCATCTCCATAGGTCATCACCATGACAACATTAGGCCTTTATTGATCTGCGACTTGATTCCTCTAGGATAGAGTTTAGGTCACTTTTGAACAACGTCTTAGGGTCTCTGAGTTTAGGGCATGACAGCGTTAGAACCCTTGCTGTACTTATAGAAGCCTCCTCCATGACTTCTTTAGGAGGCTTCTTCATTAAGCAGTGTTAGGGCTTTATTAGTGCAGCGTTAGAAGCCTATCTTCATAACTGTGTTAGGCCTTCATCTCCATGCCAGCGTTAGGAGCTAGGGCATGATAACATCTAGGGCATCTCCTCTTAGGGCAGCGTATTCTCGTAGGGACTCTTCCTTCCGCTAAAACCCAAACAAGTGGAGAGGAAGAGATCACAAGAGGTGCGAGTGTGTGTCCCAAATGACTTGCAAACCTCTTCTATTTATAGTGCAACGATGAGGATAGATGGGGGTAATTTGGTTGCTGGCTGACCTTGACGAATTGTCGCATAATACAAATAAATTCATATCTCCATGAATACGTGTTGGAATCGGATGATCTTTAGATCAATCCTACACCTCTCGACGAGAAGAATCCAAGAAAAATGTCAGCTACCATAAATAAGAAGACACACATGGAATTTGGCCCTAGTTGCCAATTTTAACAATGAGGCCATCATGAAGCATGTCCCCTAAGTTAAGAAAACTTCAACACCCTAGGGAAAAATGCCAAGAAAGCACCCAATTAAGGACACCTCCTATATAGGGCATCCTCTAAGCAAGTATACTTATACATGAGGCCATCATGAAGCATGTCCTAAGTTAAGAAAACTTCAACACCCTAGGGAATAATGCCAAGCAAGCACCCAATTAAGGTCAAGCAATTGCTGAGTAATCTACTTCCAATGTGCATCATAAATCATCTCCCATGTGTTATTCCATCATTGAACATCCAGGGATTGAATCTCATTAAGCACCCCCAAGCATGTTGTAAGCACTTCTGGAGTACCCTGAAAGCTAAGAGTAACCTTTTCATCTTCCTTTTGACTCTACAAAACAAAAGGACCAATTTCTTAAATAGTATGACAATATAGTGTTTGCTTTGGAGTACTTACACATGGGATTCACGATCATTATTACACTTGGTTTATAAATGAAAAACAATCTTTTGAAGGCTAGCTTCTTATGGGCACCTCCTACCCCTCTCACATATAGGGAGAATTTTCAAGAATGAAGCCTCTCTGAGCCCCCTATTTTAATGCCCCACTTTATAGTCATTTGTTTCCCTAATGTCTTTTTAGCCTTCCTTTTATCTATAATGATAGATAAGGCTTTCCTGTATCTCCTCCTTTTCCTCCTTTTGAAGATTTTCTATTTTGGGTCTTAATTTTTAATAAGCATATTATCTTCCTTCCACTTTTGGTTCAGTTCCCTCCACCTTACAAGATGAACTACTCGCCATAGTTAAAATGTTGTAATCCTATAAACTATCCAACTTTATTAATGACTTGGAGTAGGGCTTAGGATAATTTTTAAGCATGTCTTTTTCTATCGACCCACTTGATGCCTCCCTCATTGGATTTACTATTGCACTTAATTTCTTTGACGTCATGTTCTTGTTTTTTTTTTTCTCAAATAATAAATCCCAAGGAAAATTATTGTGCACTTGCCCTCATGCTGAAGATGGTACTTGTTACATCAAATTCTCGCACTTCTTGAGATAAAGTCCAAAAACCCACATGTGAAACCTCACACTTCATGAAATAAAGTCCAAAAACCCACATGTGAAACCCATTGCACCTCAGAGGGTCCCATTGTCACCTCACCGTCCCTCTTCTTGCTTTTGGCGAGCTCTCCTCTAGCTCAAGAGGGGTTCTCCATAGGATAGTATTGCTAGAGCTTGGTAGTTATAGGATTTGGGCTCAGAAGTTCTTATGGGTCAATCTAAACACTAATTTAACCAATTGTGTTGAAAATCTAGCGATGGAAGGTCTACTGTCTTGTGCCTTAGCTAGTGAAGACTCGAATTAATCTTTCTTTAGCATGGATTCGAGTTCATGAGATATACTTCAGTTGCGATGAGATAATTTCCAGTCTACTGGAATGGTCATCAAGTTTGCGTGCATAGTGTTGGAGCTTCAGTTAATTGGAGTCTTCTTCAGTTAGACTGTGGGAGGAGGTCGCAATGACAAGTTGAGTTAGGATGAGTTAAGACTTTAGTGTTGATTCAAGAGAGAACGAGTTGAGTTCGCAGTTAACTCCCAATCACAACTAGAGTAAATCAAGGAGAAAATCGAGCTTTAGTGTTGATTCAAGAGAGAACGAGTTGAGTTCGCAGTTAACTCCCAATCACAACTAGAGTAAATCAAGGAGAAAATCGAGCTAGTTGACTAAGAGCTAGTCCAAGTGTAATTGGGACTTGCTCCAGTTAACTAGCAAAGAAAAGTCATGACACTAGTGTGAACTGGCATTTGACCAGGCCTGTGAACTCACATTTGACTAGGCCTCTTTGCATGCATCAATTTCTATCTATAAAGAGAAGGATGAAGGCACAAGATCACATATCATTCTTTGTGTGAATGCACATCAGTTGAGGATCAATTGTGCGCAAGGATTTAGGAGCCCAAGTGCGCAAAGATTGTGGAGCAAGGGGATCAAGATTCATAGAGAAGGTCTAGAGTATCTTCAACAAAGATCAATTGTGTGCATGGTTGAGATCAATTGTAGAGCTGCGATTAGCGAGGAGAAACCTAGCGCTTTCTCAGAGATAGGTTGTTGGCTGCAGTAGTATGTGAATTGTAATAAATTCATTTGCTCAAAGAACAATCAATAAAATACTACAACAAAGAAAGTAAGTTTTCCGTTTTGGGTTTCCTGGGTAAAACAAGCGTGTCAATTTTGTGTGCATGTGTTTTATCTCGATTATTTTCCACTACATGTTGAAAGTTAAGAAAGTAAATTTGGTTTTAGTTTTTAGTTGCCTTGTTTTCAGTAATTCATCTAATTAATGCGCATATTTTCAAGAAAATTAACATGGTATCAGAGTCATGCTCTACATAAAGACTAGCACTAGGATTGTTCAGTCAGTGAAGAGCGCAGATCAGTTAGTAGGCTTGCGCTAGAGTTTTGAAGAGCAGCGTTTGGATAACAATATGTTGTTCCAAGGACTAAGGGAAAATCACTGTCTAGAGGGAGCCTATAACTTTCCCTCATGGAGGGAGCAGATCTTTGTAGTGTTAGAAGATAATGGGGTGCTGGAATTTGCGTAGAATCAAATAGTTCCACCTACAGATCCCCAACAGTTGATACAACATAACAAGAATGACACCAAGGCGAGGAGGATTATTCTTAAGGGGGTCAAAGACCATATCATGCCTCATATCCATGGGAAGAAGACAACATACGAGATGTGGAAAGTCATCTTGGAGTTGTATCAAGAATCCAGTGATGCTAGGAAGCTTGCCTTGAAGGACAAGCCTAAGAAATATATGGATTAAAAGAAGAGAGCCCATCATTACGTACCTTTCCAAGTTCATTCAGGTTTGGGATGTGCTAGCTGGAGTGGGCGAGATTGTAACAGACACAAACCTTGTGAGTCTTGTGCTACTAGGACTTCATAAGTGTTGGGAGAAATTCCAAGATGTGGTCAGTGGCAGAGAAAATCTTCCCAACTGGGAAAGGTTGCAAGGAGTCTGTGTCCAAGAAGAAATTCGAAGGGGGGACGAGAGCTGGAGGTTAAACAAAGACAGAGGATGAGGATAACTTTGCCTTGGCAGGTAAAGGTAGCAAAGCCAAGGGCAAGAACGACCAAGGAAAGGCAAAGTCCAATTAGAAGGGTGAGAAGAAGAAGAAAGATATGAGCAAGATCAAATGCTTCCATTGCCACCAGTTCGAGCAATATGTCACTAAGTGTCCTAACAAAAGAAGGGGTCCAGTAAGGACCTTGTGGCCACATCAGCTGAGGTAGATATGTTTTCTTTTCAGTTTGACAAAGACTTATTTCTCATTGCTAGCTTGCATGGCAAGCTTAGTAGGCAACATCGTATGATACATTGATTCTAGAGCATCCTTCCACATGACCAGGAACAAGGGACATTTCAACCAGCTGAAGGAGAAGGACATGCAGTTTCACATTGAGCTAGGAGATGATGACAAGTACTTGACTAGGGGAGTAGGTACTCATTTTTGAGAGGGAGTTTGGTAGCTCTCTCCATCTCAGAGATGTCCTCTATGTTCCAGTCCTCAAGAAGAGCCTTGTTTTTGTTGCTACCCTAGAGGACAAGGGTTATGATGTCATTTTTCGCAAGGAAAGGCTTACCTCGAGCACTTAGCTTTTGGATCTATAAAGAATATTAGTGTGAGGATGAAGCATCTTTAGAGGCTGCAGGTTGAGACATGCGCAACCTTGAGCAACAAGGCAAGAAGTGCGCAAAGTAGAGCCGTGGAGGAGCTTTGACACATACACATGGGGCATTTGCATCATGGGGCGTTGAACATCCTTCAATAGATAGCCATAGAACTACCACAATGTGCATTTGGCTAGCATTATGTGTGCAAGGGGTGCATGATTGGCAAGTATGCCAAGTCATCTTTTCAGGGCCGAGACAACAGAGCCAAAGGGATTTTGGAGTTGGTACATTCAAACGTATGTGGGCCCTTCTCTTCTCCATCATTCATGAGACATGTACTGTGTCACCTTCATAGATGACTATTTCGGAGGACATGCATATTTTTTATGGAGGAGGAGGAGGTCTTCTCCAAGTTCATGGAGTTTAAGGCCTTGGTAGATCAAAGCATTAAGGAGTGACAATGGTAGGGAATATGTTTTCAATGCTTTCAGGGACGTGTGCGCCAAGGAGGGCATTAGGGGAAAGCTTACAACAACCCATAACCCTCAGCGAAATGTGGTGGCTAAGAGGAAGAACCGCAACATAGTTGGAGTGGCCAAGGCCATGTTGCATGACTAGGGCCTACCCATATTCTTGTGGGCAGAGGCATGCAACACTGCAATATTTCTGCAGAACGCGAGTCCACACAAAGTGCTTGGATGAGTTACGTTGAAGGAGGCTTTCACAGGCAAGAAGCCCGATATTTCTCACTTTTGCATCTTTGGCACCAAAGTTTAGTGCCATGCATCCAAAGACAACAAGAAGAAGCTGGAGCCCATAGCTGAAAAGGGAATTTTCATGGGTTACATTGACACATCTTAGGCGTATAGGGTGTATATACCATCACTCAAGAAGGTTATTAGGCAGGATGTGAGGTTTGAGGATGACAGAGCTCTGGGGCAATCCTTGGAGTGAGAGCAGAGTACCCGAGGAGGAGCATCTCGCTCCCAAGTATGAGCCTCAACCCGTATCATAGATTGAGTCTCAACCAGGTGGTAAGGAGTCGTTGTAGGATGAGGAGGAGAGACCAGGATCAGTGGGGGCAACCACATAGTCAGTGACTCCCAACATAGGGAGGAAGAGAGCCAATTGGGTTGAAATGTTTATTTAGGAGGCCTAGGAGCAAGTTGAGACTCCCAGCTCTACATTCAGGCAGAGCAAGCAAACAAGGAGGCGCACCGAATATATGGCATTGATGACTGAGTTATTGGACACAAAGCCTTCTTGTTATGAGGAGGTTTGATGGGATGCCATGGTGGATGAATATTCGTCCATCGTGAATATCGATGTTTGGGAGATTGTGCCACAACCAAAAGGCAAATTAGTAGTAGGCTCATGCTGGGTGTACAAGGTGAAGCATGGAGCATATGGGAGTGTGTAGAAATATAGGGCCAGGTTTGTGGCCAAGGGCTTCTTGTAGGTAGAGGGCATTAACTATGAGGAGACGTTTGCTCTAGTGGCTCGTTATTCATCCATTAGGATGGTTCTGGCATTTGCACCTCAGATGGGGTGGTAGATCCACTAGATGGACGTGAGAACAACATTCCTCAATGGGGTGGTTGAGGAAGAGATTTATATGGAGCAACCAAAGGGGTTTGAGACCTTCAGCAAAAACACTTATGTTTGTTTGCTGAAGAGAGCTCTTATGGGCTCAAACAAGCACTGAGAGCATGGTACACCCACATTGACAACTACCTTCAAGGACTGGGCTTCACAAAGAGTGAGGTGGATGCCAACTTGTACTACATCACAATTGGAGAACTTCCACTCATTCTAATGCTCTATGTTGACGATCTTATCTTGATTGGAGCAGATACTTTGATTCAAGATTGTGAGATAGATCTTGCAAGAGATTTTGAGATGAAGGACATGGGGCTTATGCACTATTTCCTTAGGCCATAAGTATGGTAGGGTGACTGGGAAATCTTCTTGGGAAGGGGAAGTACACTACAGAAATCCTCGGGAGGTTTCGTATCCAAGATTACAGGCCCATGACCACACCTTTAGTCATAAACTGGAGGAAGGTGGACCCTAACAGCGCAAAGCGTGTAGATGCTACATTGTAGAAGCATCTCATTAGGTTGTTAATGTACTTAGTCAACACACACCCTGACATATGTTTTGCAGTGAATTAATTGAGTTGGTTCATGATGGATCCTACCAGAGCTCATTGGGTTGTTGCGATGCATGTTTTGAGGTATCTTAGAGGCATGATAGATTCTGGATTATGGTACAAACAGGTTGATGGAGTGAGGCTTGAAGGCTTCACAAATGTAGATTGGGCAGCGAGCTCCATAGATTAGAAGAGTACTTCAAGTTGCGCCTTTAGCATTGGGTTAGTAGCAGTTTCTTGGTTCAACAGGAAACAGAGACTAGTTGCACTTAGTTCAATAGAGGTTGAGTACATCGCTGCTAGTTTGATAGCGTGTGAAGCTATCTGGATGAGGAAGTTGCTTGTGGGACTTTCCAACCAAAGGATGGAGCCCACTGTGATCCATTGTGGCAATTAGAGTTGCATTATTCTCTTTGAAAATCTAGTCTCTCATGATCGCTCGAAGCATATTGAGATCATGTATCATCATCTCAATGACTGTGTTTAGAAAGGGATAAAGAAGCTACGTACATTCCAACAGAGGAGCAAGCAACATATATCTTGACTAAGGCGTTGGCAAGAGGCAGTGTCTTCCTTTTTCAGAGATAAGTTGGGAGTTGTACATTATCCCTCCCTGACTAAGAGGGAGTGTTGAAAATATAGCGATGGAAGGTCTTCTGACTTGTGCCTTAGCCAGTGAAGACCTCGATTGAGTCTTTATGTAGCATGGATGCGAGTTCATGAGATAGACTTCAGTTATGATGAGTTGATTTCCACTTTACCTGGAATGGTCATCAAGTTTGCATGCATTGTGTTGGAGCTTTAGTGAGTTGGAGCCTTCTTCAGTTAGACTACAGGATGAGGTGGTAGTGACAAGTTCAGTTAGAATGAGTTAAGACTTTAATGTTGATTGGAGAGAGAACGAGTTGAGTTCTTAGTTAATTCGCAATCACAACTAGAGTAAATCAAGGAGGAACTCGAGCTAGTTGACTGAGAGCTTGTCCAAATGTAACTAGGACTTGCTCCCGTTAACTAGCAAAGGAAACTCGTGACACTAGTGTGAACTGGCATTCGACCAGGCCTCCTTGCATGCATCGATTTCTATATATAAAGAGAAGGACGAAGGCACAATATCACAGATCATTCTTTGTGTGGAAGGCAAATCAATCGAGGATTAATTGTGTGCAAGGATTTCGGAGCCCAAGTGCGCAAGGATTGTGGAGCATGGGGATCAAGATTCATAGAGCAAGTCTAGACTATGTTCAACAAAGATCAATTGTGTGCAGGGCCAAGATCAAGAGCAGACTATGATCAATTGTGGAGCTAAGATTAGTGAGGAGAAACCTAGCACTTTCTTAGAGACAAATTGCTGGCTGCTGTAGCAACGTGAATTGTAATACATTTACTCAAAGAATAATCAATAAAATACTACAACAAAGAAAGCAAGTTTTCCCTTTTGGGTTTCCCGATTAAAACAAGCATGTCAATTTTGTGTGCATGTGTTTTTATCTCAATTATTTTCCATTGCATGTTGAAAGTTAAGAAACTCTGTATCTTGGTGAAAGTAAATTTGGTTTTAGTTTTCAGTTGCCTTGTTTTCAGTAATTCGTCTAAGTAGTGCACAAAGTTTCAAGAAAATTAACAAATTGAGTCTCAAATAGGTCCCCTAACACACAGTTCAATCAATATATGTGTGTGTGTGGGGGCGGGGCATATGGAGTTGAGCAATCAAAAAATTTTAGGGTTTTGTTGGAGTCATAATTAGATCCAAACAAACTATTGCAAATAAACTAACTTAACCTAGGGTTTGAAATTGTTTGGATGATTGAGGGAAAGTAAAAGCTATATATATTGTTCTATCAATTTCTCTATTAACGGTGTAGCTCAACATGAGACAGTGAAGCAATTACCAAATAGACTTAGTACGTCAACATTGACCCCATGCAACATAATACCAAGATAAATCAAATAAACTTACTTCGCCATGCATCATCTAAGATCCACTTTAAGCATCCATGAAAAGAGATCACATCACATCACAATTCCAATTGAGATAAGTCAACTCATTCATCCATAGCCAATTTATAAGAGAGAAAATCACATAAATTTCAGACCTGCGAAGGGATTTCTCTCCCAAATCCATCCATGAGAAAATGAGAGGAAATGCAACTCTATTTATGGATGAGGTGCTCAATTTCCATCACATAAAAATATCAATTTCCTAGGCTAAAATTCCCTATTCTAGCCTATGGAGGGGCAACAAACCTTTTTCTTTAATTAATTAATCTAGAAACAAAATTTTAGGGGCATTCATGCTTCATGTACAAAAAGTTAAAAGCTAAAGGGGCAAAGCCCTCAAAATGACCCATCTCCGTAAATAAGGGGGAAGGGGTGCTTTGTTGTAGTGTCTAATCTCCACAGGCCCTTCAATGTAGAAGGCATCTTCAATTAGTCTTCAAAATCTGCCATGAACCTCTCAAGTAGGCACATAATCCCCTAGTGGGAATGACCTCTTCTACAAGTATGTAAAAAAGACTTCAAAACTGCCCAAGGGCTCGTCTTTCTTTCTTTCACAAGTGGACACATGGGCTCCCAAATGATCGTTCAACCATTCCCACCATAGCAATGGGTTTCCAAGAAGGCACAGGCCTAGCCCTCAAAGGCTCTTCAAATGTGCAGTCACACCTACTGAGCAAGGAAGCAACACCCCATTGAAATGTGGACAATAATGCCATCCTAAAACCCTCCAAAGAAAATAATTGGGATCCAAGGGACAGATTAGTCACATATGTGCAATATACAGTCACTAAGTGCTTAGGGTTGACCCCTCAAATTATCTTTATTTTACAAAGGTTGGCTCCCATAAAATTGTTTATATATATCCCACAGGTTGGCTTTATCATTTGTCATCAAACAAGAGTGTAGAACCTTCCTAAAGTAATGTTGGCCTTGTTCAACATATGTTCAAAATTTATCCCACACAAGTTAGCCCAAACCTTTGACATAGTCTGGCCTAACAAGAATTCCATTCTAACACCTATATATATACGTGTGTGTGTGTGTCTATATATATATATATCACACATAGATTCACTGACACTCTATTCAAAACCTCTAGTCGCATTGTAATACATTTTTTTCCCACATTACATCAATCTGCCACGTTCTGTTCTCTTCATGGGGTTGTTATGAGGCAGTCCTTGCCCAACTCTTACAACATGAACTACTACAGCAGTCACTTCATTATTTTATTGGCTATCAAATAAACTCTTGTACTAGCAATAAATATCCGAGGGTCAACTTGAATGTTGAAAACCTGAGTAGAGCTGGGGAGATGCACTCTCCTACTGCTAGCTAAAACTGAATCCCACAATCCTCAAAGCAAGCAGGTTGAATCAAAACCTGAGCATGTCCTTTTGAACCTCATTATCTACCAAAGGAGACTTCAAGGGAAGCATGTGGTTTTTTTAGGGATCTTGGACATATGTTGATATGCAAGATTAAGGGCAACCTTTTCCACAATAACAAAAACATTCATATCATTGATTTAGATGCACCATACTTCCAACTGGAAATACCCAAGCATTTTTTTGCCCATAGATTATTTAAGGTCTTATTGTTGCTGCTGCAACAAACACTCTCCCAATCCCAAACCTGTACCTAAGAGTCTGTAAACAACACAAAAAATTAACCATATAACCTACAAGCTAGTGCCCCTTCATGCTGCTGTTAAAACATAATTTGTGGTTGTTCTTACACATCCAATTAATGAGGGTATTCTTCTCTAATTGTGTCCAGAACCTGATGTACTAATGTAGATATCATTTCCAAGCATGCTACAAATGTAGGCTTTGAATATACACGTGGTTTGATTTAAATCTGGTGAGATTATTTCAACACCTAAACATACACCGGGTCTCCCAAGGACAAGAAAAATGCTGCCATATTGATGTCTAAACTTGGAGAATTAGAACTATGAAATTATTTCCACCAATATTATTCGTCCCAAGTCATCCTCTGTTTCGGCATCTACATTAGTTAACAGTATGTCCTTATCATAATCATATTGTACCTTCACATATAAAACTTCATTAAGGTCACATGACTTTGCAGTGCTTTCGAAACTGTTGACACAATAATCAAACATATTCTACCTTCACATATAAAACTTCATTCAGGTCAGATGACTTTGCATTGCTTTCCAAACTGTAAACACAATCATCAAAGAATATCTATCTACAGACTCCCAC
Organism: Pinus taeda; assembly: GCA_000404065.3. NCBI lineage: Eukaryota > Viridiplantae > Streptophyta > Pinopsida > Pinales > Pinaceae > Pinus > Pinus taeda. The sequence continues at coordinate 83,332 of APFE031338669.1, read as the reverse complement.
CACTTTAATGAAATCCCCAGATCCTTTACTCACAATTCATCATGATCTTGTATTTTAATCTACCTAGGAATTTTCTAATCTGACCAATTCTCATGAATGGAAGATCCAACGTGCAAAGTTATTAAAGGTAATTCTGCAACAGGTATGTGTAACCTCTATCTCTAGCTCTAATCTGGGAACAAGTGTCCTTCTCAGGGGCGCTTGAGAACACCAAAATCTAGCCCTCAATATGTCATAAAGTCTGTGGTCTAGTGTAGCCATCTCCTTATATCATCTGCGCATTGTCCTTTTCTCATCTTTGATTGCCCAAGAATACAGTGAGATGGTAAATTTCGAGCACTCCCTAGCTAGCTTTGTCATAATTTCTAAGTTGACATCAAAATGACAGTTTTCATCAGCTTCAAATTTATCACCAACATAAATATTGAGATCTTCCAGACATGAACAACCCTAGGGTTCAGATCAAGGCTTATGATACCACCCCCATATTCAAAATCATATCTTGGAGTGTTAACCATAGGATTGTAGGAAAAGTGGTTCACCTTATCAGAAACAAAATATCATCCTTTACTTCTTTTCTCATCTTTGATTGCCCAAGAATACAGTGAAATGGTAAATTTCGAGCACTCCCTAGCTAGCTTTGTCATAATTTCTAAGTTGACATCAAAATGACAGTTTTCATCAGCTCCAAATTTATCACCAACATAAAAAATGAGCTCTTCCAGACATGAACAACCCTAGGGTTCAGATCAAGGCTTATGATACCACCCCCATATTCAAAATCATATCTTGGAGTGTTAACCATAGGATTGTAGGAAAAGTGGTTCACCTTTTCATCATCCTTTACTTCTTGAAGTACCACGATCATTGTTCCTTGTCTTGAAATTCAAATGTTGTTCAAATTGTAGTCTAGAAATCCAATTTCCTCATCAAAATTATCACCTAAACTATCCTCTGTATTTGTATCAATGTGATGAAAAGATAAATTTGGGGCTAAAAATGGCTGGCTCATTTTAAATATTATTGCAAGATTAATTATCTTTTGCCTCAAAAATATCACAAATTTGTTTCATCATTATGATTCCATTAGACATCTTTGATGTGTCATCCTTGGACATGGGGCCACATCCATGTAGATGAACTAGTGCAAACTACTTAGAATCACAATGACAATGATGCTCAGTGGCTGGACCACACTTTTTAACACTGGGTTGATCGTCATTAGATGGATTAGGCTCTGAGAGTAAATCTGACTTGATATACGCATGACCAACCTGCTCCTTGATGGTGGGATGGTTTGTAACATCACACTTGGGTTGATCATCATTAAATGGATTAGGCTCGAAAAGTAAATCGGACCTAATATATTCATGATATACTCAACTGTGCAAGGTTTCCAGCTGCTAGCCAACAAGTGAAGAGATTCTGGCACCAGAGAAAGAAACAATAGACAAGTCAGAGTAACACAGTGAACTATAAGGTGTAGTAGTTGCATAGAGCAAAGGTGCTAGTAGCATTGATAGGACAACTGTGTGAAGTTGTTGTTAGGTGTTTGGGTGCATGTTGTGACAGTAGGCTGCTCCTGCTGGGAGCCAGTTGAGACAATGATAAGTCATGTTATGTGAGTACAGGGATAAGTCATGGGACGTGAGTAGGTTGCAACCGGTGTGATTGGTGTAGGTCAACCCTCGGAGGAAGAGAGGGAGACATATTTGGGTGCCTAAATGACCAACATATTTTATAGTTGAAATTAGGTGAAGATGACTATGGTGGGTCTTTGTTTTGAAGATAGGCTGGATGGTGCTTTAATTTCTTTGCCTTGGAAGGCTAGGGTCATCTTGGTTCTCAAGGAAAATGATCTTTGGGAGATTGTTGAGAAGGTAATCTTGGAGCTTATAAATGCCAAGGAGAAGACCACTCTAGCAAAGAGGAACATAAAGGCACAAAGGGTGCTCTTGGATGTAGTGAAGGACCATATGATTTGCCACTTGTCCTAGAATAAGTCAGCCAAGGCAATGTTCGATGCTTTGGTGGGTTTATACCAAAGCAAGACCACTAATAGGAAAATGGTGTTGAGGGACATGCTTTGGCCTATGCAGATGGGTTGATCTAACATAGTAACAAGTTACCTAATGAAGATTACTTAGATTCATGATCAATTTGTAGTAGTGGTGGAAAAGGTGGACGATGCAATGTTAGTGAATGTGGCATTGAATGATTTCCTTGAGGCATGGGATTTTTTTGTCAAAGGAGCTTATGCTTGAGAGAAATAGCCTCTCATTTGAGAGGTTATGGATGATTGCATCTAGGAGATGAGGTTGTAATCAAAGGCCAAGGCCAACAAGTAAGAAGGTGACAAGGACCTAGGCGTTATTGGTAACACAATAAAAGGCAAAGGAAAAGGATTGAGCAGGTGTGAAGAATCAACCTCACAGTTGAAGAAGGACTTGACTAAGATCAAGTGTTTTATATGTCATGGGACATGACACTATGCTTCACATTGTCTAGAGAGGAAGAAGGGCAGAAAGGGTACATATTCAATTGTAGTTGTGTTGGCAGAAGCTTAAACGGATTTTGCCAGAAAGTTTGAGGTGGAGTTTTCACTTGTTTCCTACCTTTCCTTGAGCACCAAACTATCTGGTGCATGGCTTTTGGATAATGGGGCCAGACAACATATGATAGGAGCACGAGAGCTTTTTGACAACTTGATAATGAGGCACTCATAGATACATGTAGGGTTTGGCGTTGATCCAAGCATGTAGTGAAGGGAGTTGGAACAATGATATTTGGGCTTGAGTTACAAGGCATTTTCATAGTGAAGGACGTGATATGGGTGTCGAAACTCGGGTGGAGTATGCTCTCAGTCTCTATGATAGAGAATAAGGGGTTTGATGTAGTGTTCCAAGAAAGACAAACATTGATTAGACCCATGGGATCTAACTCGGACGATGGCCATGTCATTCGAGTTAGAGAGGGAATCTTGTATACGCTAAAAGGCTACCTACTAGCGTATTTGACCAATGATCGAGAATTAGGAGTAGGAAGCTCCAAAGGTTGAGCAGTTCCGAAGGAGTCAACCTTCTGTAGTGAAAATATCCTTCCAAGATTGTCAAAAAGGTCTCATAGTATAAGATAGCTATGTAGGATGTTCAGGAGTAGGAGGCTTCTAGGAACAAGTCCAAAGAGAGCTGGTTTTCAAGGATGATTTTGAAGTAGGTGGTAAGGAAGGCTTCTTGTTCAAAGGGAGCAGCCATGGTAGTGGATGCAGTTCCAAAATCAGAGCCAGTTCCAAGTGGTAGAAGTACCTCCCTCCCTAATAGGGAGTGTTAATGTTTGTTGCTCGGGCAAGTACTTTTTCACAAGCCTTAGTGTCTAGGCGCGTATAAGTCTCTCAAAGCCCCTCTTCAGTGCACTTTCTCAAGTATTGAGTAAGTTGTTATTGTAACCTACCTTAAGTCTAACCTAGGAAAAACATAATTAATTATGTTAGCTATTGAGCTAAAATAAAGCATTTATTGTAGTGATTTTGTTTTAATTTCATCCATTGATCTCAAGTGAGGCGAGGTTTAATCTCGGTTGTCAATCACTTTGGAAATTAGGGTTAGGGATTTAGCTCAATGAAAAGTTATAAAAGCAAGGCTAAGGAGAGGAGGTAGACACACCAAGCAATTGCACAATCCATTGCGAGGTGTTTTCTCAAAGTGGAGAGTGTGATCCTCAAATGTTTTGGGTTCAAGGGATGCACAGGGATACAACATTGGAGATCCAGATCAACGAAACAAATCAAGGATAGATCTAGGGCCTGATCCACTGGATCCAGGGTATGTTTTAATTGTAAATTCCTTGGTTGGGCCATTATCTCAAGACGACAACACAAGTAGGTTTTGATTAGGATTTAATGAAGAACTGTGTTGATTGGGTAGAATTTGTATGTGTCACATGTGATTGAGATTAGTTATTAATATTTTGCTTTCACTCAGTATCTTGTTAAGAACCTAGTTGTGCTTTTATTCAATAGATCTGTAATTTGCTAGGTTACTAATTTTTTGGGTGCTAGGTTTAGGATTTAACACCCCCTAGGTGTTTGTCAACAACACGAAAATTAACCATACAATCTACAAGACAACACCCCTTTATGTTGCTATTAAAACATAATTTGTTGCTATTCTTTCTTACAAATCCGATTGATGAGGGTAATCTTCTCCAACTGGACCCAGAATTTGATGTAGATATTGTTGCCTCAAAATCTACTAGGCCTTTAGGACACAACAATGAGGTGGATGCCGCTGTCACCTTAACACTCCATCTCTTGCTCTTTTGTGGAATTTCACCACACGAGAGGCTTCCTAGCATAGATCGAAGGGTATTGTAGGTTGATATGGTCATAGGAGGCTTGATTAACATACTTCTTACTTGGAACAAGACACACTTCCTTGTAATAAGGAACAACGATCCCGTGAAGAAGCCTAAGAGGGTTTGTAGTGTAGGGTTTCAAGGTGTAGCTCAACAATAGTACATCTAGGCATACAAGCATAGTGAAAAGGCTTGCTTTAAGACATACAATCAACCAATGGAATGACAAACCTTCAAATTACCCTTAGTTGAAGACTTCGTGTAGGATTAGGGTTTTTATAAGGCCTTAAATAACTTAGGGTTGATGATGTCAACCGCACACTTTCCATGCAATATGTAGCGTTTTGAGTTTGTTAGGTATAACAAGGTAGGAGGGTGCTAAATCAAGTCCAACATTTCAATACTTCAAACCCTAGTTGAATTCGTCTTATGCCCTAACCCTAGAGGCTTGCCTTGAAGGGCCGAAATTAGAGAAAACGAGGGAAAAGATAAGGTTTTAAAGTTTTTAATAATCAAGGGGGTTACAAGTGCCTTATCCCTACTTGGGTGATGGAGTCATAGGAACTTTAACCATGATATCAAATTTTTGAAGGGAGTAAGGGAGAAAACCCTAGTTTTCACTTCCTAACCCTAGCTATCACTTTGTGATGGGAGAAATTCACTAGAAAAAGGATCTCTAGCAGGTTTTCAAGGGAGCTCAAGGATACAAGATTAAGCTTGTGATTAAGGAATTCATATAAACATATGCATTTAGAGAAGGAAAATAGAAACCTTAGCAATATATCATTACATGCATAACCATAAAAGATATTCAAGAAAAATACTCACAACATATCCAAAGAATATTGTTTATTTTTGTAAACAGAAAATATTTTCATTATGGCAAAAAGTTATATTGCGGTTTACAACTTTTCAAAATTTGGCTAGCCTCACTCTTACTGGATTTATTGGCAGGCAGTTGAGTCACCAAGATTTCTAGAGTAGCCAAAAAAGACCTAGAAAGCCAAAACAAGAGAGTACATAGGAACCAAAAAACCATCAAAATCTTCACATGACCTCTAACAATCAGGAATCAGAAGAAATGTACGATGCAAGGTTTGCCGGACTAGAGCTTGGGGGTGGCGGCTTCAAAAATTTACATTGAATGTGCCTCTCCATGTGTCCAAGTGGGTGTCTAGACGGGTTAGACAAGCCTCTAATTGTGCCAAATTGTCCTACATCCTCCACTGGTTCCCTTGTAAATCATTGAGGAAGGAAATAATCTTGTTGTGATCATTGTGTTTTTCCTTGAGGACATGCCTCAACAATGTTTTAACTTGTCAATGTAGGGTAACCAAATGGATATATTGGGTTCTCCTTCCCTTGGTGTTTCGTAGATCAGGGAGCCATTGAGAGACTTCTTCGATAAGCTCAAAATCTAAAAAATACAAGCGCTCCTGGTGCACATTCCTCTCCAGTTTTCTAATGTAAGATTGAGTGCTTATTGAGGTTAGGTTCTTACACACAATCGCGACCTCCTAGGCTTGAATCTCAGCTCGTGACTTTTTGGGCTGAACTACCACTGTTCCCCCTCCCTTGGCAATTATGGCCTTGTTGCCTTAGGCATTTTGAGCCATACTATTCGGGAGGTCCTTGCGATACTACCTCAAACCATCCCACCACTCGAGCTCCGTAGGAGCTACCCAAGGATGACTACCCTCAACCATAATTATTTGCCCTGGACAATTGAAGGGGTAAGGCAGAGCCTCGTTATCCACTAGAGTCCCTATTCTCGAAAGAACCAAGGTCGAGGAAGGGATATTAATAGAAACCTAGGGCAAGAAAAGAACTAACGCCTAGAAATACAGAGTTACATAGAGTGGATCAGGAGAGGAAGCTCTAAAATCATAGTAAACGTAGCTGGGGAAGACACCGAAAGCCATATAGAAGGATGGAGCATTTGAACTGAATTGAATAAGCCAAGCACCTGAGATTACATCAAAGCTTAATACATGTCGCTATGAGCCCTACACCACTCTCACAATCGATGTTTTCCGCTGTGTTTTACCCTTTGGAAATTTACATTGGACATATTTTGATCTTTCTGTAACAAGAGGTAAATAATCTAGATCAACTTCATCAATCCCTGTTTTCTTTGCTTGGATTTCCTTGTACACATAAACAAGATTGTTGTTTCTGGTTCCACAATTTGGATCATCCTCGAAGTACATTAAGTTTGGTTTATGACTTTAGTGGGTTGATTGTGAGTTGTTGCTTTCAAAATTGAATCATCCACCCCTTTTAATTTTAGAAAACAACATGGAACTTGTTTCATCAACATTAACCTACTTTACATTATGCAAGGCGAATCCATCAATTGCATTTTCCTTAAAGATAATTTCTTTATTCACACCATATATGTGGGAATGGTTGCCCATCATCTTGCCAAGAGACCTTGTGCTCATTTTCATTGGTGCATTCTAGGTTTGTATCATTTTTTCCGTGCCAATTCTTTGCAAATTCATTAGATATATGTTCACAGTGATTGAACCTACTATAGAGTCATAAAGGATTATAAGCTTTTCACATTCTAGCTTGTTTTTAGCATCAACAAAATTTGGAGTAATATCTATAAAGCCTTGAAACTCTTCAACCCTTTTTAGATCTAGAACATGTCCTTCCCTTTCATCTTTGAATATTTGTTTTCAACTTTCATCATAGTGTGGTTCTTCATCATCAAATTTTGGTGGCCCATCAAAGTACATTATATAAGATCTCGTAGAGCATAAATCTAGATCAATGTGGAAATTAGGGCTGTTGTATTATTTTTGGTACCTTCTCTGTTGCAAGTGACCCTCAACTAGGGAAGCAATGTTATTGCCATGTTGTAAATCAAATCCAATGATGGCATCATTTGTGTTAATTTTAGATAACAATGGTATGTTCTATGCTTTAGCACAATTTACTTCAATGTTCCTTATCAACCCAATGATAATAGCAATCACATTAACTTAAACACATTGATAGTAAATGCAGATAGAACATAAAAACATGTGTAGAAGACAAGCCAATACAAGCGGGCACAAGATTTGGCAGATGCTAGGGAAAAACCCCAATGTGGGGAAAACCCTTTGATCAAATCTTTAGTAGAGAGAGAGAGAGTACATAAATCAAATTCACTTGCCCAATACATAGACAAAACAACCCTGTCAAAATCAACAGTCAATTGTAGCCCTAACCAGAAAGTCAACATTGGTCAAATCGTCATCAAAATGTCCTCCAAGCCGCTCGGTCAACATCAGTCCAATTAAGCTTTCCAGGAGAGTCAATGTCAGCCCAAAAGAGTTCGGTCAAACCCTGTCAAAGAAGAGAGAAACATTGCTGTATTTTTTGTAGTCAAATTTGAAGTCAACACTGGTCAAATTGTCCCAAACACCTCGATTTTTGTGCCAATAAATGCATCCTCCAAAGATCGAAATTTTGCCCTGAAAATCGAAGTCAACAAAGGTCAAATGAGCCTTGGTCAACGCTGGTTTGTCCCTTTGAAATTCGGCCTTTTTTGTCCCAAAAAAATTCGGCCTCTTGCCACACGTGCAAAGTAAAGAGAGGCTGTTCCCAAGCTGTACAAACCAATCAAGAGAGGAGAGAGAGATGGATGATGTTATGGGTGATGTCCAAATGAGGAGAGAGGTCACTCCTATTTATACAATTCGTTGAGGGTGAGGAGAGACATCCATTGGGTTTCGTTAGCCTACATTTGATTGAGGCCGACCTTGACAATTTGTGCATGAAAGAAAATAAATTCAAAATTCCACTTCTGCTTGTTAGAATGAGATGATCTTTATATCAAAATTAAACCTCTCGAAAAGAGGAATCCAATGCAATAATCATCTCCATCGGAATTTGGCCCTAGTTGCCAATTTTTTAACACTCCCTCTTAACTAGGGAGAATTCCACCTACCAATCCATCCGTCATCATCCCATCCTGTCATTATGTACCGTCTCTGTCATCACTACCTTGCTCTGCTGTTCTCTACTGAACCATGAAGTAATAATAAAGAAGAGGTGATCCAGAGTGAGACATAAGATCATACCACTCTCCACTAACAAAAGTCAGTCCTTGATCCCAAATCAAGCTGTTGAACACCATGCATCCTAGTCATAGGGAGTACGACAGTACTCGATGCGTCCATCGGTAGTGCTATGGTCCCTAACCATCTTTTCCTAACTCATTGGCTAGATGAGAGGTACTTCGAGTCCTGGACTCCATGGGTAGGAACCATGAAGTAATAATAAAGAAGAGGTGATCCAGAGTGAGACATAAGATCATACCACTCTCCACTAACAAAAGTCAGTCCTTGATCCCAAATCAAGCTGTTGAACACCATGCATCCTAGTCATAGGGAGTACGACAGTACTCGATGCGTCCATCGGTAGTGCTATGGTCCCTAACCATCTTTTCCTAACTCATTGGCTAGATGAGAGGTACTTCGAGTCCTGGACTCCATGGGTAGGATGTGCGCTGGGGCATCAACAGGGGAAGGTGAACCACTCATCCTGCTCATATGCCATAGGAGAAGGTGAACCTATGCATATGTGAATTGTAAGGGAAGGTGAACCACTCATCCTGCTCATATGCCATAGGGGAAGGTGAACCTATGCATATGTCAATCGTAGGGGAAGGTGAATCACTCACCATACATACATGTGTCCGCAATCGTAGGGGAAGGTGAATCACTCACCCTATGGTCGCTCATAGCTCCAAGAAGTACCCCAAGCCCCCAGGAGCTCATAGAGTTCAATGTCTGACTCATACGGGACCCTCATAGGAGGGTCGTTCCACAATTCCAAGTCTCTCCCGAAAGGTTAAGAATTTGACCTTCCCCAAAGGCTTCGTGAGAATGTCTACGACTTGTTCATCCGTCCTATTGTATTGGAGCCTTATTGCTCCCTGTTGTACCATATCCCGGATAAAGTGTTACTTGATATCAATGTGCTTGGAGCGGTCATGGAACAGAGAATTCTCTGATAGGCGAATCCCACTTTGGTTGTTGCAGAAGATCACGGTGGTATCTAGCAAAAATGTATTCAGCCTCGACGGTGCTTAAAGCAACCGATTTCTGCTTCTTGCTCATCCAAGATATTGAAGTAGACCCCAAATAGAAGAAACACCTCAACTTGCTCTTATGATCAACCACATTGCCAACTCAGTCAACATCTGAATATCCATGTAGCGTCAAGTTCCCGACAGTGTATCTCAGTCCATAGTGGATTGTGCGTCGGAGATATCTCAAGAGATTCTTAGTAGCAATCCAATGAATGTGATGTGGCTCGACCATGAATTGACTCAACGTGTTTACAATGAAGCATATGTCGGGACGAGAGTTGACCAAGAACATCAGGGCCCCCGAAAGTTGACGATACTCGGAAGGGTTCGCTAATCTGGGCCCAACAACACTACCACATAACTTCTTGAAATTGAGTTCCATCGGAGTAGATACCGACTTGCAGTTCACCATCCCACATCTCTCAAGTTGCTTCACAATGTATTTTCTTTGAGAAAGAAAAATCTCATTTGGCTTTTGCTAGACCTCCAGTCCTAGGAAGTAGTGCATCAGTCCTAGGTCCTTCATCTTGAACTCGAAAGCGAACTCCCTCTCCCATTGATGAATGAGAGAGTTATCACCTCTTAGAAAGAGATCATCCACATAAAGGACCAGAATGAGAGGTCTATCCTTTTCAACCTTGAAGTAATCCCATCTTCATAAGATAGCTATCAATCCTCTCATACCAAGCCCTAGGGGCTTGCTTCAACCCATAGAGGGCCGAAATTCGAACCCCTCTGGTTGTTCTACATAGAATTCCTCTTTAACCAGACCATGCAAGAAGGCAATTTTGACTGCCATCTGGTGTAGGCTCCATCCTTGCGAAGCTACAAGGGCTATGATCGAATCGAAATTATGCCTTGAAAACTGAGGTCAGTGGAGGTCAAATGAGCCCTGGTCAACGTTGGTCTCTTCCTTTGAAATTCAGCCCGTTATATCCCAAAAATTTCACCCTCCTGCCACACATGCGAAGTAGAGAGAGGCCGTCACCAAGTTGTACGAACCAATCAAGAGAGGAGAGAGAGATGTATGATGTCCAAATGAGGAGAGAGGTCACTCCTATTTATACAATTTGTTGAGGGTGAGGAGACACGTCCATTGGGTTTCTTGAGCCTACATTTGACTGAGGCTGACCTTGACAATTTGTGCATGAAAGAAAATAAATTCAAAATTCTACTTCTCTTTGACCAGGCACATAGATTCTATATGCCTTCGAAGTGTCACTGTAGCCCACAAATGTTCCTTTCTTCCCAGATGCATCTAGTTTGTTTCTTTTCTCTTTCGGCACTTGAAGATATACATAATATGGGAGAACCAAAATTCTGAAATGAGAAACATCAAGTTTCTTCCCGATGAAATTTTTTTCAAGTGTCTTGAAGTCCAATGCTTGATGTGGGCATTTGTTTTGAACATACACAATGGTGTTGGCAACTTCTACCCATAAGAACTTCGGTAGACCTTGGTCATGAAGCATGGCACAGGTGGCTTCTATGATAGTTCGATTCTTCCTTTCGGAAACTCCATTTTGCTCGGGAGTATATATAGTAGTAGTCTCCCTCATAATCCCAACTTCTCTAAAATATTCGATGAATTTAATTGACTCATATTTGGTCCCATTATCGGTCCTCCATATTTTGATCTTCTTCCCTGTTTGATTCTCGACCAAGGCTTTGAAAGAGTGAACCATTTGAACACTTCGTCCTTCTTCTTTAAGGAATAGATCCATGCTTTGTGAGAGAAGTCATCCACAAAAATTGCATAGTACAAATATCCACCCAAAGATGTCACGGGCAATATACCTGATAGATCAGAATGGACTAGTTGAAGAATATCAATAGTTCGACTTTGACTTGATTGGAATGGTCCCCTTGTATATTTTCCAGCTGCACAACCTTGACATGCACCTTCATGATCTAAGTTGAATTTTGGCATCCTCGTGACCTTCTTCCTTTCATCAGGTAAGGCTTTGTAATGAAGGTGAGCAAATCTTCGGTCCATAATTTGGGTTGAAGAGAAGTATCACAAGTCATTGCTCCTAATGGACTTCCTCCAACTTGATAAAGACCTTCAACCCTGAATCCAAGAGTGAATGCATCTTTTGGGTTCCTTTGCCAAACACGAATCTTCCCATCAATGAATGTCGCCTTGAAACCTTTGTCTTCCATCGCAAAAATAAAGACCAAGGTTTTTTTCAGATCAGGTACATACAACACTTCTTGTAAATGAAGGGTTTGACCTTGATTTAAGTGAAGAGTAACAATCCCAATTCCTTTCATGGGATACGTGGCATTATCCCCAAGTACAATCTCCATATTTGTCTTATTTTCAATCAAGTTTTAGAGGGCCTCCTTGTACCCATTGAAGTGCCTCGAGGCACCATTATCAATCAACCAGTGATCCAATGTATCCGGAGGAGAGGCAGTGGTGAGGGTAGAAATAAGATAAAATTCTTTTTGCTTTTCTACAACATTAACTTCTTCATACCTAGAGTTTCTCGACTTCATGGGAGGACGACCATTTCCATTTCAAGCAGCGGGAGCATTCCTTTTTCCTTTGTTGTTGAACATGGTGTTCCTTTGATTTCCATTGCCTTTATAGTTGTTGTTATTGTTGTCATCATCTCTTGGAGTATCCTTCTTGTGAGGACGCTCTCTAGTGAAGTGGCCAAACCTGTTGCAATTGAAACATCTTCCTTTTCTTCCTTCTTTGAGTCCCGACTTGAACCCTTGACCTTGTCTTCTTAGACCAACATTGTTCTTCCTCTTAGTGTGAGCGGAGAAGGCAATAGGATTGTTTCCATTTGAGGGCTTGTCTCTTTCCATCATGCTTATTTCTTCTTGAGTGCATCTAGCCAATAACTCATCAAATCTCGAAATCCTGTCATTGTTGAGGATGGTAGTGTTAAACGCATGCCATTCTCTTGTAAGGCCTCCAAGTGCAATGAGAGTGAGCTCCCGGTCATCAATGACTTTTCCAATAGATAGGAGATCATTCTTGATTTCGGTAATCCTCATGAAGTAGGATTGAATGGATTTTCCTCTATCCATCTTGATGTCTTTCAACTTGCTTTTGAGAAAGAGAACTTTTTTTTTTGTAGGCTGGGGCAGGACTCTCCGATTTACATGTCCATTAAGTACCCCTCAACGGGGGAAGGGTAGCCCAAGATTTGAACCCAAGACTTCCGGTTCAGTGAGACTTCATTTCCACGACCATTGCCGCTTGAGCTACCCCATGTGGACTTGAGAAAGAGAACTTGATTTGCATTGTTTACTTTGAATATTCCAACCAACTTGTCATACATCTCCTTAGATGTTTCCAAATCAGAAATATAGGCAACCAAAGGCTTGTGAATAGAATCAACAATAATTTTCTTAGCTTTAACCTCACATTTCTTGTACTTTGTTTGTGTAGCTACGGATGCATTTGAAGGAGGCTCCACTACTCTTCCTTTGACATAGTCCATGGCATCATTTTCGTCCAAAGTCAAATCTAGAGACATCTTCCATGCATGATAGTTGGATTTGTCCTTAAGCTTGTCCTCAGATTTGAAGTAAGATGTAGTCGTCATTGGGACTAGTTCCAAGTCCTTGTCCTACAACTTCCCTTAGTGATTACTTTCCCTCACTCTTGCTTGGGCTTTGTCTTCACCTGAGCTCTGATACCATGTTAATTTTAGATAACAATGGTATATTCTATGCTTTAGCACAATTTACTTTAATGTTCCTTATCAACCCAATGACAATAACAATCACATTAACTTAAACACATTGATAGTAAATGCAAAATTGAACCTCTCGAAAAGAGGAATCCAATGCAATAATCATCTCCATCATATGAGCTGTCCTAAGGTGGAATTTGGCCTTAGTTGCCAATTTTAACAATTTGTTTGCCCTTTAAGGCCATCAAATTGGTTATGTGCACATTAGTTTAAATTTGCATTATTTTGTTCAACAAAACAAGCAACAAAATTGTCATAAAGATGATGCCCTTCCGTCACCAAAGCAGTGGTATTCTTGTCATCATGAATGGCAACATTTCTGTCCCTTTCACCTTTGTAATTACCACTATCATAGCTAGCGCTCTCCTCAAAGCTCACAACATATGATTTTGGATTCAACTGCATAAAATTTTTTCATTCTTCAAATTCTTTATCCATGTTTTAGTCCCCTTCCTCAATGGTGCTTCATCAATGATGATGCCATCTTCAAATTTTGGTCACAAATCTGATTTGGAAATACATCTTCAGTGCTTAAAGAACTCGTAGGAAAATTGTCAAATCTATCCTTTTGCTTTGAAATATTACCTTCAACAGTTTTTCCGTTCTCCTTCTTAACAAACACTTGATCAAGAGTGTGATTCAGACTTCTCAAGGGCAAGACTAGGTCTATTCACACCATATATGTGGGAATTGTTGCCCATCATCTTGCCAAGAGACCTTGCGCTCATTTTCATTATTGCATTCTAGGTTTGTACCATATTTTCCATGCCAATTCTTTGCAAATTCATTACATATTTGTTCACAGTGCTTGAAGCTATTGTAGGATAATTAGCTTTTCACATTCTAGCTTGTTTTTAGCATCAACAGAATTATGAGTAATATCTATAAAGCCTTGAAACTCTTCATCCTTTTTTAGATCTGGAACATGTCCTTCTCTTTCGTCCTTGAATATATGTTCTCAACTTTCATCATAGTGCAGTTCTTCATCATCAAATTTTGGTAGCCCATCAAAGTACATTATATAATATCTTCTAGAGCATAAATCCAAATCAAGGTGGAAATCAGGGCTTTTGTATTATTTTTGGTACCTTCTCTGTTTTTGCAATACAAGTGACCCTCAACTAGGGAAGCAATGTTATCTCCATGTTGTAAATCAAATCCAATGAGGGCTGCCTTTGTCTGCCCTTTTAAGGCAATCAAATTGGTTCTGTGGAAATTAGTTTATATTTGCATTATTTTGTTCAAGAAAACAAACAACAAAATTGTCATCAAAATGATGCCCTTATGTCGTCAAGGCAGTGGTATTCTTGTCATCATGAATGGCAACAATTCTGTCCCTTTCACCTTTGTAATAACCATTGTCATAGGTGGGGCTCCCCTAAAAGCTCATAAGATATGTTTTTGGATTCAGCTGCATAAATTTTTTTCATTCTTCAAATTCTTTATCCATATTTTAGTCCCCTTCCTCAATGGTGTTTCATCAATGATGCTGCTGTCTTCAAGTTTTGGTCACAAATCTGATTTGGAAATACATCTTCAGTCCTTAAAGAACTGGTATGAAAATTATCAAATCTATCATTTTGCTTTGAAATATTACCTTCAATAGCTTTTCCATTGTTCTTCTTAACAAACACTTGATCAAGAGTGTGATCCAGACCTATCAAGGGCAAGGCTAGGTCCTTCCATTAATGCTTTATTTTTACTATAACAAGATAAATGAGGCAGATGAGGAGGCTGCTCTTGGTGTAGGTCTATTCACACCATATATGTGGGAATTGTTGCCCATCATCTTGCCAAGAGATCTTGCCCTCATTTTCATTATTGCATTTTAGGTTTGTATCATATTTTCCATGCCAATTCTCCGCAAGTTCATTACATATCTGTTCACAGTGATTGAGCCTACTGTAGAGTCATAAAGGATAATAAGCTTTTCACATTCTAGCTTGTTTTTAGATCTGGAACATGTCCTTCCCTTTCGTCCTTGAATCTCTGCTCTCAACTTTCGTCATAGTGCGGTACTTCATCATCAAATTTTGGTGGCCCATCCAAGTACATCATATAGGATCTGTCCTTCCCTTTCGTCCTTGAATCTCTGCTCTCAACTTTCATCATAGTGCGGTACTTCATCATCAAATTTTGGTGGCCCATCAAAGTACATCATATAGGATCTTCTAGAGCATAAATCCAGATCAAGGTGGAAATCAGGGTTGTTGTATTATTTTTGGTATCTTCTCTATTTTTGCAATACAAGTGACCCTCAACTACGGAAGCAATGCCATCTCCATGTTGTAAGTCAAATCCTATGAGGGCTGCATTTGTTTGCCCTTTAAGGCCATTAAATTGGTTTAGTGTATATTAGTTTATATTTGCATTATTTCATTCAACAAAAAAAGCAACAAAATTGTCATCAAAATGATGCCCTTCTGTCGTCAAGGCAATGGTATTCTTGTCATCATGAATGGAAACAATTCTTACCCTTTCACCTTTGTAATCACCACTGTCATAGGTAGTGCTCCCCTCAAAGCTCATAACATATGATTTTGGATTTAGCTGCATAATTTTTTTTTATTCTTCAAATTCTTTATCTATATTTTAGTCCCCTTCCTCAATGGTGCTTCATTTTAGTCCCCTTCCTCAATGGTCCTTCATCAATGATGCTGCCATCTTCAAATTTTGGTCACAAATCTGATTTGGAAATACATCTTCAGTCCTTAAAGGATTGGTATGAAAATTGTCAAATTTATCCTTTTGCTTTGAAATATTACCTTCAACAGTTTTTCCATTGTCCTTAACAAACACTTGATCAAGAGTGTGATCCAGACTTCTCAAGGGCAAGGCTAGGTCCTTCCATTAATGCTTTATTTTTCCTATAACAAGATATTGGAGGCAGATGAGGAGGCTGCTCTTGTCGCAGGTCTGTAGTACATTCTTCTTCATCAATACCCTTCTTATCTTCAACAAGACTAAGAAGGCCCTCCTCTTGTATGGTTGCCAATAAGGACCAATAGGTGTCTTCTAAAATTATACATTGTAGGGGCATTCAAGTCACATGTACAAAAGCCCTCAAAGTTGAAACACATCATCCAAAAAGGGTTTTCCACTCTTAGCGTCCAGCCTTCAATGGTCGTTCAATGCATGTTGGCTTTCCTCTATAGTGAAAACATGGCATCCAAGTCGGTGCTCAATTCCCAAAATCCCCTTCTTTCACAATCATGCCAATAGAACTGCAAATTTTCCTTTAACATTTGATGGGAGGGATCCAAGCAGGAGCCTTTAAAATTATAATGTCACCCCACATGCAACAAGAAAACTTAGCAATGACAATACCTCCCTTGCAAATTAAGAAACTCAACAATGACAATACCTCCCTTGCAAATTAAGTAAATGATCTCAAAAGGGGTCAACTCTAATCCTTAGTATAGATTAACTCCATGCTTTCCAACACCCCTATTCATTGCAAACCCAACTATAAGTCGACTGCTGTCCCTTCAATACGAGTTAGCCCACCATCCATTCTTATTTAAATATGAGTTTTTGTATAAACAATAACCCCAGCACAAGTTATGTATTCCAGTAGCATGATTCAATACAATATTTGTCCATTTGATCTGTAATCCTATGTCCATAAAAGTGTGTCTAGTGTAGGTTTGTATGTGGTAGTTGAGAGAGCCATTGGATATAACTCATGCCCTTAAAGCATGCAAAATAATTAAATTGAGACTTTAGAGTAATGATATCAACCAAAATATCTCTGAGTGTGTGCAAGTCACAATGATATACATCGTTTATCCAGTTTATAGTGAGCTGTGAGTCCCCAAAAATCTGAATCTTTTGGCAATTTAGTTCTCTTGCAAATAGTAGAATATATTTAAGACTGTTCATTTCAACATAATTGTTGGTACCCCTACCTAGGCCAACTTGGATTCTGCAGGACACAACATTGTTAATAAGCAAAACTGCCCCCACCCCCCCCGCAGCCTTTGGCCTGAGCCGAGCCATCAAAATAACCACAGGGGGTATTAGTGTCAATAGATTCCGAGATAATGACCCAAGGGGGTTTGCTGATAGGGTCCTCCGGAATCAAATTAAAAATAGACATTAGCGTTATACAGGAGGTTTCCCAATTTATCTTGGCGTCCATAAAAATAGATTTGTTCCTGCTTAACCAAATACCCCAACAAATAAGTAATGGCAAATTCCTGACTTCTGAGATTGCGCTTCTGTCCACCATCTGAGCCAAGCCTCCTCTAAGTTTTGCCTCGACCAGACAATCTGTAAATTCAGGGAGGTTGTGATCCTTGACCAAAAGAAAGTCGACACAGGGCAGGTAAGAAATAAACAATTTGTATCTTCATCTTGTTGCTTACACAGGCAACATCTAGAGGGGCCGTTGATTGCTCTGCGCATTAGCTTAAGCTCTGTAGGAGCTTTGTCCATAAGAATGCACCACATAAATAGCTTGGTTTTAGGAGGGGTTTTTAATTTCCAAAGGTGGCGCCACCACCAAGAGATATCTCCAATTTGCTTGGCTGCCATAGAGGGTGCATAACCTGCTTTAGGGGAGTATCTGCCATGGGGGTCGAGAGCCCAAATAAGGACATCCTGTTTATCGTTGATCCGCACATTGGCCTCTTCAAGTGACCTAATAAACCGCTGCCAATCCTCTTCCCAACAAGCTGGGATGTTGAGCATTTTGTGATCCAGCCAGCTCTGTTGTTGCCATTTGTCCTGATTTACATTTGTTATTTGCGCTAAATGGGTGATACCAACGGCCTGGAGGTGATTACAGAGTTGTCGTGGGAGGATGTGAGCATTTTCGCAGCCACTCCAAGCATCCATGCCGATTCTCACTTGGTCCCCTTTACCAATTTTCCAAGCCAGTCCTCTCTTAATGAGGGGGAGGGACTGAGTTATTGCTTTCCAAATTATAGAGGCTCTAGTCGTAAAATTGGAGGGGCTGCGGATCCAATCCAAGACTAAGAGCGAATGGATGTATTTGTAATAGGTTACCTCCTGCCAAAGGCTTCTAGAGTTTATGATATGCCAGCCCAATTTTGCAGCAAGTGCCTCTACGAATAATTGAAGGTTTTTTATGCCCCAGCGTTCCAGTTTTTTAGGTTTACCAATTTGATCCCAGCGAACCCAAGCAAATGTTCTCCCTGTGCTTTGACCTCTCTAGAGAAAACGACAACAGATTTGTTGGATTCTTTTAAGGATACCTTTGGGAATCCAGGCCAATGACATCCAATAAACCGGATTGCTTCCAGAACCGATTTGAGCAGAGTGAGCCTACCAGCTCTAGAAAGCCATTTGGTTTCAATCTGAAGCCCAAATATTTTAGACCAGCATCCAAATCTTGCAGCACATAGTCAAATTGTTGGCAAGCAAATCTTGTTTCATGCGGCTGACAGGTTACAATGATAATTGTAGATTTCTTAAAGTTAGGCTCCATACCTATAGCTTTGCAAAAGAGGGATAACATGGACTTGAAAGCATGTGAGTCATTAAAGGATCCATTTAAAAAAATCAGAACATCATCTACAAATAAAAGGTGGGTTAGAGATGACATATCAGAGATCCGGACACCAGCCAGAGAGCCATCCTCTCTTCGTTTTTTAATCAGCCTGCTAAACCCTTCCAGAATGAGAAGGAAGAGCAGCGGAGAAAGAGGGCATCCTTGTCTAAGTCCACGTTCCGCATGAAAGAACCTCGAGGCAGCTCCGTTGATGAGGGTTGATGAGGATATTGTAGGAGACAGAAGTGAGACAACCCATGATCCAGGAGATGAAGGCATGGGGAAAGCTGATGTGGGTGAGGGTAATCTGGAGGTAAGACCAACAGGCATGATCAAAAGCTTTGGACATATCGATTTTAAGAATAATAGATTTTTTATGGAGCTTTTTGATCGAATGGAGGGCTTCCTGGTCTGTCCCAATAGCTTCATGGATTTGGCGCTGGCTGAGGAAAGCAAACTGTTCCTTGGAGATCATTCGGGATAGGATAGGTTTGATACGAAGGACAATTGTTTTTGTGATGATTTTGTAGATACTATTGCAGAGGGATATGGGCCGGTAATTATCAAAAGAGGAAGGGTTGTCTCTTTTAGGAATAAGAGATAGGAAGGTCGAGTTCAAAGCATCTAACATTCTGCCAGTTCTTCTACATTCCTCTATGGTCTGAAGAAGATCGTCTCCAATTAGCTCAAAGGAGCTGTAGAATTCAACCGACCAACCATCCAGACTCGGGCTCTTATCTTTTTTAAAGCATTTCAACACCACTTCTAATTCTCCTTTAGTAACTCGGGAATTTAAATTTCCCACCTCATCCGGGTCGACAAACCTAGGCAGGGCTTCAGCTGTACGGATGATGCTTGGGAGAGTTATTCCTGTGGGAGCTTTGTAGATATCAGAGAGGTGTCTAAAATCCATGTCAGCCAACTGCTCAAAGGAGCTTGCTTTTCTGCCCTCATGGTCTTGTAGTTCCCAGATTGTGTTGATAGATTTCCGGCCCCTTGCATATTGTTGAAAAGATTTTGAGTTTTCATCTCCCGCTTGGAGCCAAAGTGCTTTGCTCTTTAGCCTCCAATTTTCTTCTTGCGATCGAAGAAGTTTGATTCTTTCTGTTTCAAGCTGAACCAACTGAGCCCTTGTGTCAGCCGAAGACGTCCCTCTGGGAGCAGAGTCTTCGAAAGCTTTGAGGGCCAATTCAATCCTTAGAAGGTCTTCCTCATCTTTCCTTCGTTTCTCCTTTGCCCAGATTATTGTTTTGGCTTTTAAAGCTGCTAAGGTTTTGGCAAAAACCTCCCCCGGAAGGAGAGCTCATCCTGGGAGCAGTGAATCTAGGAATCCGCTACTAATTTCGAAAGCTCGCCTCCAAAATCCATGAAGAGTTGAATTTGAAAGGCGAAGACGGTTTAAAGTTATTATCCTTGAACTCCAAAAAGATGGAAGAGTGATCGGAGATCCCTCCTGAGCCCACCCATTGACGAAACAGATTCAAACTTCCCAGGAGAGCGGCCGTGATCAAAAAACGGTCCAGCCTTCTAGCTAGAGCCTTTGCCCCCGATCTTCGGTTCCGCCGGGTCGGCTTGATCTTTGCAGGGTCAATATCCAATAAATCATGGGAATCCAACATATTTTCAAAAAAGGCCGTGAGATGATCGCTTTGACCTCGGGAACCCCATGATTCAGCTAACCCAAGGGAGAAATTTAGGCCTCCTCCTATGATTATATTCTCTTGATTCATAAACTCAGCCCCCATAATCCTGTTCCAATATGCTTCTATGTTCTGGCAAGGCCCATAAATATTGATAAGCTTGAGAGGCCTGTTGAGCTCCACTGAGACTATATCAACCCCAAGAAAACCATCTCCCCCCCAAACATTGAGGATTTTAGTGGAGCGTTTATTAAACCCCAAGGCACAGTCGCCAGAGCGACCTCTAACATCCAGAAAGTGAAAATCCCAGTCCGGGAGAAAACTTGATAAGAGCCTATTGACCTGACTTCCTTCTCCCAGCGTTTCTTATAAAAAAATTGCATCTAGTCTTTTAGAAAGACAGTCTCTTAAGAGCCAGTTTTTTGTCTGGGTTGGCTAGACCCCTACAAGTAAAGGAGAGACAAATCATGGGGGGGCGATAAGAGGGTTGCCCTTTGCTCTAAGAACCCATTCAATTGGGGATTGAACCCCGGAAGCCACTTCAACACCCGCCCTTTTGATGGCTTTTGAGATTTTTGATTGTCAGCCTTGAGTAGGTTTATGGGGAATAGGAGGGGGAGGGTCGGTGTCCAGACCGAAAGCCGACGAGGGTGCAACAAGGAGAGAATGGAGGAAGTAGTGATGCGGCCCACTTGATGGCAGACTGCCTCCTTGAGAGCGGATGGTCCGATCAGCAGAGGTATGGGGGATGGAGGCTGGTAGGGAAGGAGGGGCAGAGGGAACCAGACAAACTGGGGAGCACAGCTTACTAGCCTCCGATAGTGACCCAGAAAAACACATAGATGATGTAAAATTAACAGTACCCAAAACATCATGAGATAAATGACGGAAAGAGGAAGGAGGAGTACCCGCGAAGGCCGTGTCCCTGGATCGAGAGCTGACTGGAGAGAGCTTTGTGACCTTGGCATTCAGATGGGAGGCAGGTTGCTGCGATTCCTGAAGAGGAGGCGGTGTAGTCTCTTGATTGTCCACAGGTGGAGGGAGCTCCAATTCCATTGTTTGAGTGGAAGATGAGACCAATGATTTGGCCGAGATCTGGTTCAGCTCGGACACTCTAGGACAGTCTTTGTAAAGATGCCCCACTTTATGACATTTCCAACATCGAAAGGGGATGCCTTCATAGTCCAAGATTTGCCGACAAGTAATGTCACCCATCTGGAGCAGGTAGCTCTCCACCAGGCCTTCTCTGGTATCTAGGTGCACTAGAATACGAGCCAATGCCAAACATCCTGTGTCTTGATAGGTTCTATCATGATCCAAATAGACTCCTAAGTCATCCCCGATCACCTTGAAGATGTCCTCCGCCCAGAATTGAAGCGGGAGAGTAGGCAGACGAACCCAAATAGGACCAGATCCATGATTTTGCTTTTCTGGGTCGAACATTGGCGACCATCTTTTCAACAACACATGGGTCATCTCAATGTGCCAATACTGAGTAAGGACCCAATCTACTTGATCCAGGTGGGAAAAGATCAAAGCAAACCAGCCACGGGACAGTGAGAGAATACCAGGAAGCTGCAATAGAAGATTATCCCAAATCTCCGCGGTCCACTTTTGTAGTCGCATAGGAGAATAATTGCTGCCCCGAACCCTTCCCACGAGCACTGTGCTCTCAGTTAGAGCAGCTTGAGCCATAGTGATGCCTTCGCCAAATACCAATCGCCTGTCCCTTTCTCTTATTTTCGAATTTCTGGATTTTTTAGTTCGCTTCGGCGACGAATTGGCAACCTGGTCACCCTCCACTTGACCAATGTCTTCTGAATTCGAAGATCGGATGTCCTCTGTTCCTTGCTCTAGCCCAACAATGCCATTGAAGCAGCATGAGGGAGGGGCAGTTCCAACTGGTTGGAAGGTCGGATAGAAAGGGGCAGACCCAAGAAGGCCCAACTACTCTGGTGTCAAACCTTGTGTAGGAGGCCGTAATCCACTTACCCCTTCCCCGGAGGAGCCCACGTCGCCTTGAGGATTTGTACCGACCGGAAATGCCTGAGACCACTGTTGATAATATCGGCGATATTCGAAAATATCGCGATATTTTCGGCAAAACGATATATCGCCGAGAAAATATCGCGATATTTTCGGTTTTGAAAATATCGGCAAATATCGGAAAATATCGGCAAATATCGGAAAATATCGGCAAAATATCGGCAAAATATCGGCTATATTTAAAAATTTGAAAAAATTATTTTTTATGCTTGTCGATATTTTGCCGATATTTTCGCCGATATTGCCGATAAGATATTTTCTGGACCCTCGCCGATATTTTCCCGATACCGATATTATCAACACTGCCTGAGACCAAGCATGCAGTTCTAAAGGTGAAGGGATAGAAAGAAAAGGAGGCTCAAAGCCTTCTCCTGGGTTAAAAATACCCTCTGTCACCGCTGATAACATTGCGAGTCCAGGTCTTGATTAGTAACCTCCATGTTTTCCATTTGCATAGTAACCTCTTTCACCCTCGTGATCGGTAAACTGGCTGCCACCGGCCTAGTCATAGCAGGAATCGGATGGGAGAAGTTGACATAGATGTTTTCAGCGACCAGGGAGTTAGTTGAGTAGTCTATTAGCTGCTCGTCCATCTGAATGCCAGCTGCCAGGGTTTTCGAAGCACCGTTCCAAGAAAACCGAGGAATGAGGACCACTGTTGACCGGTGTAAGGGTCTTTCGGGAAACCACAGAGAAAATTAACTCCGTTTTCCATAAACTGACCTACAATGACCGTAACCCCCAGTGACGTCTTTGTAACTGCAGCGATGACCCGAAACTTTCGGTGCCTTAGGCCGTTCCCCCGCCTTTGCAAACTACAAGGAAACCCTTCAACGTCAGCAGTTTTCAAAAGAGACAAAGGGTTCTTTTAAAACTATCAAGACTGACCCACAGGCCCGTAAATTCCCGGCTTGTTTCTCGTGACCACTGCAAGGCTTCGCCCATCGATTAAATTGCTTAAACCAGCTTGAAAAACAAGGTTGAATAAACAATAGGGTTTGTTGGTTCGCTCAAAAGAAACCGTTGGCCGCTTCCACGAGAGCACGTGAATACAGTATGCACCCCACTGAGGTCTTCCAAGTTAGTGAAAAACGCGACCGTCTGCTGTAAAAACTAGGCCCAAAAACTATCCCTTACCGCAATGATGGTGAAAAAGACCCACCTTTGAACCCTATAATGCTAACCTTGTCTCCATCGCTCCCCCATCAAATGAGAATTGAATCATCTACGTAGAATCACATTATTTCAAAGGCACTGGTTATTTCACCAATTCAACGAAATATTTAATAAATCGGTGTTCGAATTGGGTGCAGTTGACAGCGCAGACTATGGAATTTTCAATGAGGCCAAAGTGTTCATATATTGAGATAACACCCTTATTTAAAGTTTAAATAACCCATCTTACTTTTCACCTCTATGGCTGAAGTCTTCACTACTTCTCATTGTTGTTTTTGTGGGTGCAAAAAGCAATTACATTTGCAAGAAAAACACATACTCGTCAGATGAGGAAAACAGGGGATCCGTATTTGACTCACTGTTTCCATACCAGCAAAATTCTAGCTGCGCTAGTCGCATCCAGTGGCCAAAGGGTATGATGAGCATAAAATTATATCTCTGAGACATGCATTTGTAGCCTCGAACTATGTAGCTTTTTGCAACAAAATTTCCAGTCAACCCATATACACACAATGTGTGTGTATGTGTATGTGTATCTACACACACATATATATATAATCTAAAAGCATTGGCCGTGGAAATTTCTGGAATATACACAGGTTCTTTAAATGCTCTATTTATAATTGGTTCCCTTTTGCATCATAGCATGAACTGTTTGTAAGCCATCAACTTTATAGTTGCGCAATTGTACTTTATTCATGATTGCTGTGCTTTTGTAACATAGCATGAATTGTTTGTAGGTTGTGAACACTGAATACTATAGTGGCAGGTATACTTCATGATGTCATAGATGATGCTGGAGAAAACCTGAGCAATATAGTACAGGAATTTGGAGATGATGTTGCAAGCCTGGTTGATGGTGTCTCAAAGTTAAGCTACATCAATCAGGTAATGCTGTACAGAGCAACTGGCTATGTTCCCCACTTTTGCATCCAAAATTAACTTTTTTTTATCTAGGGTAGAATGCTCCAAGAAGTCTCTCCCCTTCTGCATATTTTAAGGCCACAATGAACGAGGTTATTTTAAATTTCTTTTTTTTTTCAACTAGCTTTAATTCATGTATTCCAATTAGATAAATTACTTGTCAACATGCCTTAGGTCAATGAATTTCCTTTTTGTATATTTAGTATTTACAGTGATCTGTGGTGATCATTTATTTTGTTTGTTCAATTATTTGTTCTCTTTTGTTCTATTTATTCCTGTATTGAGCATGCACTTGTCCGCCTTACAAGTCTTCCAAAATTGCTAGAGGACTTAAGCTATTGATCCCTCCATTGTAAAAATCCATTAGAGTAAATGAAGCCATTGTATGGCACATAGATTAGGTAGGTGGTGCTACTGATGTATTCACAGATTCTATGCAGCCACAAAGATGTTCGGGCCTTGACTGTTGAAGGATAGTTGTGCTCTAGCAGTTCTTTAGGGCCTTGCTTTCAGATATCACGTATGGTTGCAGTCTAGACTGACAGATAATACGATCCAAATTGTGTTGGTGTTTTTATAGTTACAGATAATGAGCAGGACACTCAAAACAACTCCAGCTGTATCATTGGGTTACAATTGACACATAGCAACACAGAATCATACTTGCGATGAAACTAATTTGTACATTTTAGATACTTTACTTTAGACCAATGATGGTCATGTTTTCTGCAGGCCACTGTTATTGTTTGGATTTGTATGTACAATCCAATCCTGTTATCACAAGGATATTCCTGGCTGCAAAATGTAGGGGAGTCCAGATAACTACAGGAAACAAGCCACTCTCACCTTGCTGGATACTTTTCACTCAAAGTTAGTGCATGCTAGCTTTAAGGGGTATCCTTAGATGATATAAAAGGCCAACGCCAAATCATTAATGGTTAGTAGTACCTGAAATAGATAAGTAAAGCTGCTGCTCTGTGTAAATATTTGAGAGTAAATTGTGTGGGCAGAGGGTAGAAAACACTTGAAAAATGATAAACACATGGTAAACTATGCAGAGAAATACAAGTCTAAACTAGGCACATAGACTGATACAAAAACACATGGTAAACTTTGCAGGAAAATATAAATCTAAACTAGGCACATAGACCGATGCAAAACAACACTGAAAATTGTTAATCACTATCTAAAGATGAACAACAAGCTGTTCTACTCTCCTTTATGTAAGGAGGATTCACTAATTAATTGCTGTTTTTGTATTTAGAAGTTTTCCTATGCACACAGAGAGAGGAAGGGGTATAACTCCTTTCTCTTTCTGCAACAAATGTAAAATATCAGCAAGTTAAGCTTGCTGATTTTTTGGCAAGAAAACTAACGAAAATGTTTGTTTTGAATGATTCAAGTAACCAAGTATTTGACAGATGCCTTATATCAATATGGAGTCAAATAATGAATGAAAGAAAGCAAGCAGGGCGAACACAATTTATTTGATTCCTACTATTCCATTAACTATGAAGCATGCAATTTGATTCCTACTACTCATTTACCTATTAAGCATGCAAAAAAAACAAGAGTCGATGGATAATAGAATTTCTTACACAATTTATCGATTTCTTACACAATTTATCGAAGTAATGGTTGCCAAGAAAGTAGATGATAGATATTTAGGAAGAAAGTATGAATGATATTTGAAAGTGATTGGTGTGTTCTTACCTGTCAAGGAATGATATTTTAGAGAAGTATCTAAAACATAGTTTTAAAACTAGGATGGTCTGACTCGGTGCAATGTCCCCAATTAAATTAATTTTGCTAAGATGAATGACTATTTTTGCAATTGGGTGTTGGGAAATGTTTTGGCATCTAAACTTAGGAAAAGTGGGTGGAGGGAGTCCCCACTTAATTTTTGGAGAGATGGAGGCCACCAATATTAGAGAAAATGAAAGATTAAATTGATAGTGGAATATGGGGCCGACATAAAGTACGCACTTGGGGAAGAAGGAATTCTAATTCCTTGAGGAAAATCGAATTGGTGGAGGGACCCACAAGGAATGCATGGCCAACAATTATAAAAAGAAGGATTGAGGGAGCAATAGGGGTCTTTTGTCTATTTGAAAATCGAATTTGCCTTAGCTATTGAGCTGAGCCAATATTGTGTTGTTTAGTACACAAGTGTTTTCGAGTAGAGATCTCAACCCTTGCTTCGGTGGAATTCGAGTGCCAGCCCTATGAGAGAGTTCTATTTCATTCCAAGTCGTATCGGCAATAGTGAGTCGAATTACAACATCAGTAAGTCGAGTTACAACAACAGGGGAAGTAACAACAAAGAGGCCGAGTTACAGCCACAGGGAAAGGAGTAGCAGGAGGGCCGAGTTACAGCAGTAGGAGGGCCGAGTTACAACAACAGGAGAATAATAGCAAAGAGGCTGAGTTCCAGCAGCAGGGAAAGTAGTAGCAGTGCAGAGCAGGGAGCGTAATAGCAGCGCAGGGAGTCGGGACTGCGCAATCATTGGTGTGATATTTGTTGGGGCAATACTATCCCTGGAATTTTGGAGCTAGGGAGCTAGGAGATCATTTGGAGGTCCATTTGAGGAGGATTGTTGGAGTTGGGAGTGCAGAGATTGACAGGATCAGTCACAGCAACAAAATTCATATTTGGAGGGAGGGTCACAACAAGTTGTGAAGGGTCAATTTTTGAAGGTTGGAACCAATGGAAACCCTTTCTGGGTTTTGGGCAAGGAGTACTCTTATAAATTTATAGAATTTTCCGGGCACTCTAAAGTGGGAAAACCAGGGGGCGAAGTCAAGCAACAATGTAGTTTTGGAGCAGCAACACAGTTTTTTTGAGGAGCTAGTTATTGCAGCCGTCGAGCTTTCTTGTACTCATCACCTGGTGCTTGTAGATTGCCTTGTGCAAGCCCAGGTGCACTTTCCCCAACTCATTGTAACACAACAAATATTATTAATAAAAATTGGCCATTTGGGATTTGTAGAAATTTCTAGTTCATGTGTATTTGTTTATGAAAATTTATGTGTTGCTATCTTTGCATGTCTTTGTTATCATTGTAAAATTTCCATTAGGAACATTATAATGGTATTAGAGCATGATCTTGGCCAGTTGTGAAGTAGCCAACTAGATCATGGAAGATTTGGGCATGTATGCACTGTGATGGGTGAACTATAGACAAACCCATGGCTCAAGGGAGAGTGAGTATCATTGAGGGAAAAATGACCCACACCCACTTTGATGGTTCAACTAGGAGTTCTGTCAGAAAATGGGTACAAGAATTGGACACATATTTCTGGCTAAACCCCATGAGGGAGGCGAATGCTATTAGACATGCCACTTTGCACTTGGATGGAGATGCTATGGAATGGTGGTACCCAGCGCTGATCCCTTTGGGTCATGTACGTATCACATCCTACACAGAGTTCACACAGAGGCTCGTGGAGAGATATGACCAAAAGGACACTAGACCCCCTCAAAGGGAGTGGATAGGACGAGGATAGCTAGAGGCTGAGACTAGGAGGTATTTCTACTGGTGGAGACCCGGCTTTAGATGTCAGAAGCTCGAGGAGGAGGTTGAACAGGAGGACATGTAAGATGGTGAGGGGCACATCGATATACCTGGTGTGGCACAGGAGTCATCATTGTTGGAGGCCTCTTTGGTAGCTCTAGCTGACACCTCGGTTGAGGGAGTAGAGCATACACTTAGAGGACCATCTATTGAGGGCCATCTATTGATGAGATGCCAACAGTTAATGAGGTACCCAGTGCTATAACCCAATTTCTGGATGATGGTCACCCACAATAGGTTGATGAGGTGCATGAAGGAATACTTGTCATTGAGGAGGTGCCAAAAGAGACAGAGGGGTCCAGAGTGGTGATCGAGTTTATAGAGGATAGTCACCCTCCATAGTTTCATCAGTTTTGGGCTAGCCTTCTAGCGTTGAGAAAGAGGGCCACGACAGTGCGAGAGGCCATTCTACAGTAGAACGAGGAGTTGGAGGGCATGAGAGCGGTTTGTGCGGAGTCAGCGCCCAAACTGACTTGTGTTGGGGAACGGTTGGGTTCCCTAATGGTTTAGTTGGAGTGCACATTGAAGCGATGGGGCAACCCTACTAAGACATTACAGGCCGGTAGCACTAGTAGGTTACCAATACACATTGGAGAGGGAAAGGCAAAGTCACCTCGACATATTTTATGTGTTCACCAGGATGGTGAGATGAGGCAACATGAGTTGCGCAGGGTGCATCCTTTGCAGGATGGAGGGTTAGTTCCATGTACGGGAGTTTATGCTCGCAATCCTTCCCTTGGGGTTGGATGGCGAGAGATATTGAGTTGGTACTCGGTGGAGTTGGCTAGGAGGTTAGATGCACATCCATGGCCATAGCTTAGTGGAGGCTGTGGATTACCAAGGGGGCTCGAGGGCCAGATTGTTGTTGGGATCCAGGTGGGATTCTCCATCACATCGTGGAGTCGGTAGGTGATGGTAGCAGCGACGTGATGGACTTGGTGGTTGGGCGCACACACCTTTTCATATCCCCTTCAAAGTTCTTGACAACACTAGTGACAAGATGGATTGATAGAGGAGTAGGCATGTTCATGAGTTGTCATGGCATGTTGGGTTGACATGGGATTGTAGGATGGTTAGACTACTCTGGCAGGAGTTGGTAGGAGGAGGTGGCATTGTCAGGCCACCAGACAGGGCATCATATGGAGACAATGCTTTCTCATTGATGTATTGGGCACTAGAGCTACTGAGGTTCAACATGGTAGCGTTATTCCCGATTGAATGTGAGGAGTTGGCCACATAGGTGTACCTGGGCAGATGAGGAGGTGTAGATCACATCGTGGTGGGTTTACTAGCAGAGTGGCAGATGCATGGGCACATAAGGGATGACCTATGGTACATGGTGGCATGGTACTGAGCATTGATATCCAGTGGTGCATGAAGTTGTGCCACGGAGTTCAAGGCTATGCAGTGGAGTGTTGGGGTCTGTATTTGTGTGCAGCAGAGCATGATGATGCACAATAGTTTATTGAGGTGTTTTCACCAGAGAGATCTCTTGACGAGGGCATCAGGAAATCCATTGGGTTTGGCACACTCAAATTTGGAGAGCGAGTTGATCTTAGGGCCGACCATGAGCTTCCCTTTATCACTCACCATCATTGCACATTGACGTCGGGGACTTTGATACCATCCCTTGATGCTCTCATTGCTAGCAACAGAACTTAGGAGGTTCATCTGAGACAGTTGGACGGGGCACAATGCATTAGGAGAGAGGCTTTCCAGCTGTGGCATATGGGCAAGGCGCGGGTTGGTGGATGCAGGCTTGGGGGTAATCCAATCTTCTGTAGAGTTAAAACTTGCACTGCCCTTGAGCCCACACACAGGGAGAGGCATAACCCCGTTTGGGTGAGACATTCCGAGGTGTCTCAGGAACATCCACAACAGTTTGTGGACCTTACATGCAGGCGGATGTTTAGACTCCAGGTGGTGTTGGGGATCGCTTTCAGGAGGCAGGATGATATATCCCACTGCGTGGTATGGTCGACGTAGGGCAGGCTCGTATGCACCAGATTGGTTCGTGATGTAAGGAGGCCATATATCGATTGCACGCAGGGGCTTGAGACATGGTCCGTGTTGGTGCCAACAACTGTTAGGACTATGCCGCAACCATTCTAGCTGTGGGATCCAGGGATCTAGCTGGTTGATTGGACACTTTGTTTCATGATGAGCGGGAGCTGGACAGAGGATGCCCCAACTCCCACTTGGTTTGACATGTGGCGGAGCGTTGAGGCCTTTGTTGCATGGCAAGACTGCTTTTCCTCGCTGCTACAAATCAGAGTGAGTGTTGGATGGGTAGGTCATGACATCGTGGGGATTCTTGGGCCAGATGCATTGGGACTCCATAGATATTTTTCCATTAGGTCCCAGGAGAGGTCCAAGGAGAGGGGGATACAAGTTACGCGTGATGGGAAAACCATCATGATCAAAGTGGCGCAGCGGCATCATGGTGGCACCCGTTTTGGACTAGCTTGGGATTCTGGCCTAGCAGGGCTTAGCAGTTCAGCTACCCATGGAGGTGAGTGGGTTTCTATAGGGTAATGTCATCCATATCTTCCATTGGGTTTTAGTGACTTGTTGGTGGTGTGGGGGACTTCACCAGTGTGGCAGGGTGATCAACAGGAGGAGATCAGGGGAAGCGCAGGCAGGTGAGGATTCCATCCCACAAGGATTGGATTGCGTCTTCATGGGTCTACTCCTGCTGTGCACAAGAGAGACTATTCGGTAGAGTAGTTTCACAAGGAGATGATCAAGATTTTATACAAGGGAGGTCTGGTGCTTATGCTGAGTTGGACAACGAGTGGAGCAAGGGATGCCTCATGCTGATCAGGATGGCTTGGGATCTTGGCAGGACGAGTCAGAGATCAGGGATGGCTGAGTGGTACATTTGGGACCCTGGTATTGTGTGCAGAGATTGTTGCGGTCAGTTGATTGAGAGGGTGCTTGTTCAGACATTGCTTGAGGACAAGCAATTTTTGGTGGGGAGGACTGTAATGTCCCCAATTAAATTAATTTTGCTAAGATGAATGACTATTTTTGTGTTGATTTGTGGTAGCATCGGATGTGCTCTAGCCACGAAATTTGGTGGAGAGGTTGGGGCACATGAGATCTCCAATAACTAGAAAGGG
>APFE031338669.1:0-49809 GCA_000404065.3 Pinus taeda | reverse complement strand
CTATGAGTGCAGACGCACCACTTGAGCGGAAGTGGGGAGACATCGAGCTATAGTCAGGTAGACTACAGGCGATGAGGGGCAGGATCCTCGAGGTACCCAACCTCTTGGATTAGACCTTGCTACGGGAGCCCCGAAGAGGAGTAGCAGGATTGGCTGAGTCGGGTAGAGACGGATGCGGATGAAGCAACAGAGAGAGCTACAATGCAGGGGTCCCGAGATAGCGTGAGTCCAGCAGGCTGTAGCAGTGCGAGAGGCACAAGAGTGTTGCACCAGTGTAGGATGGCACAAAGAGGTGTGCAAAGGTGCGAGATGCAGGGAGTTGTTGCAGTAGTGCAGAAGTCAGAGAGGGAGCATTTGTCAGCGGCAGAGGGAGCTTCAGCATTAGGAGGGTCTCTAGCCCAACAGAGAGGTCAGAATTGGGAGATCAGTTACTTACTTCTTAATAACTGAGTTGCAGCGCAGCAGCTGGCAACATGCTGCAACATGATGAGAGGAGTTGCAGTGCGGATGCAGTGTTGGGAGAAAGAACCAGCAGCAACACAAATGCAGAGGGAGCTGTCGTACATATGCAGCAGTGGCAGTGGCAGAACCATGGGCAACAATATAGTATACAACAATGTAGAGGATGGTGGGCAGTAGGCCCAGCATCAGCACAGGGACCGATGCCGGATGATTAGAGTAATACTCAGTGAGGAGTATTGCTAGAGCACAGTCCTAGCGAATAGGGAGTGTTAATTTGTGGTAGCATAGGATGGGCTCTAGCCTCAAAATTTCGTGGAGAGGTTGGGGCACATGAGATCTCCAATACCCAGAAAGGGTTTGGCAGATTCTAAACAATTTAGGAGATTTTAATGGAGTCCCTAAGTCTAAACTTAGGAAAATTAAAATATTAATGTGGATTAATATAAAATTGTGTTAGAATGGTCCAAAAGACATGGATCAAGCCAGATCTAATCTTAGCCGTTGATTAGGACTTAATCTTTTTCATTGATTAGGGACTTAATCTCGGCTGTTGATATGTCAACGAGAAAAGTATAAGAGGGGGCTTGAGGGTCACTTGGAGAGTACACCAGGGTGATCAGTCATTCTATTCTCTAGAGCGGGGTTTGCTAAGAGAGATAGAATAGTGATCGGAGTTGCAGCTGAGGGGTATTGAGTACAGAGAGACAAAGAGGCAGAGATAGTGCCGGGAGAGCAACGCAAGAGCCAGAGAGAGTGATGCAGTAGCAGCCAAGGCTCACGCAGGGCTACACAGAGGTAGCCGGGAGCTGCGCAGAGCCTCAGAGAGGCCAACATTATTGACGCAGAGGGCCAGAAAACTGACGCAGACCCATTCAGGGTGACGCAGGGCCAGTGCTGGGCAGAGAGGGGCTGACGTAGTCCAGAAAGGCAGATTTTGGGGTTTCTGGGCAGATTGGAGCTGAGGAGCTATCGGAAGGATTATCCGGGTTTTCAGTCGGGAATTTTTTCTCACACTGAGAGGTATTATTGCCAAGGAAATTCTTTGTTAGGTAGGCCGGATTTGGCACCCAGATTGTACTCTGATATTGCTTAATAAGAAAACCCTCGGATAGCTGCACTGGTTTTCCCACATTGGGTTTTTCCAGGGACATTGGTCCAAAAATAATGGTGTCATTTGGTGTGATTGTTTTTGTTTACTTCAGTTGTTGATTTGTAATATGTTGAGCATGCACTAGTGTTTATTTTCAGTATTTACATTGTAAATAACTTGTTAAGTAATAGAACAAGTAGGTAGGAATAAATCAGATAAAGTGCATGGAGGGTTTCTAACTTGTAGACTTAGAAACTTCAACATTTTGCAATTGGGTGTTGGGAAATATTTTGGCATGTAAACTTTGGAAAAGTGGGTGGAGGGAGTCCCCACTTAATTTTTGGAGAGATGGAGGCCACCAACATTAGAAAAAATGAAAAATTAAATTGATAGTGGAGTATGGGACCCACTTAAGTATGCACCTGGGGAAGAAGGAATTCAAATTCCTTGAGGAAAATAGAATTGGTAGAGGGATCCACAAGGAATGCATGGCCAACAATTATAAAAGGAAGGAATGAGGGAGAAATATAATATGGGTCTTTTGTCTATTTGAAAATCGAATTTGCCTTAGCTATTGAGCTGAGCCAATATTGTGTTGTTTAGTACACCTGTCTCTGAGCAGAGATCTCAACCTTTGCTTCAGTGGACTTCGAATCCCAACCCTATGAGGGAGTTATACTTCATACCAAGTCGTACCAGCAGCAGTGAGTTTAGTTACAACATCAGTAAGTCGAGTTACAACAACAAGGGAAGTAACAACAAGGAGGTCGAGTTACAACCACATGGAAAGGAGCAGCAGGAGGGCCGAGTTACAGCAGTAGGAGGGCCGAGTTACAACAACAGGAGAATAACAACAAGGAGGTTGAGTTCTAGCAGCAGGGAGAGTAGTAGCAGCGCAGAGCAGGGAGAGTAATAGCAGTGTAGGGACTGCACAGTCATTGTAGTGAGATTTGTTGGGGCAACACTATCCTTGGAATTTTGGAGCCTGGGAGCTAGGAGATCATTTGGAGGGCCATTTGAGGAGGATTGCTAGAGTTGGGAGTGCAGAGATTGACAGGATCAGTCATAGCAACAAAATTCGTATTTGGAGGGGCAAGTTGTGAAGGGTCAATTTTTGAAGGTTGGAACCAAGGGAAACCCTTTCTGGGTTTTTTTGGGTTTTGGGCAAGGAGTACTCTTGTAACTTTATAGAATTTTGTGGGCACTCTAGAGTGGGCAAACTAGGGGGTGAAGTCAAGCAACAATGTAGTTTTGGAGCAGCAACACAGTTTTCTGGAGGAGCTGGTTATTGCAGCCGTTGGGCTTTCTTGTACTGATCACTTGGTGCTTGTAGCTTGCGTTGTGCACTTTCCCCAACTCATTGTAACACAACAAATATTATTAATAAAAACTGGCCATTTGGGGACTTGAAAAAATTTCTAGTTCATGTGTATTTGTTACTGAAAATTTATGTGTTTCTATCTTTGCATGTCTTTGTTATCATTGTAAAATTTCCATTAGGAACATTATACTCGAAATTAGCTTGGTTGATCGAGCCATACCCCTGCTTGGACTAACTAGGTTAATTATTCGGTTCGCTGGTGGGTCCGTTATTGAATCGACCGAGTTGGTCACTGATTCGGCCGGTTGGGTAATCGATTGACCAGACTGACCGAGCCCGACTTAAACCAGTTGGTCTCGACGGCGAGAAAAAGGCGGGCTGGGCGGACTTGGAATCAATTCTTTGTTGTTGTTTAAACTATTTCCTAGCTCCTCTACCCTTCTCCCACTCCCATAAAGGTGACCCAACCCCTCATATTTCCTCACAACTATCTCATTGCATTTATGTGAGCATTTGTGAGGAGTTTGTGAGCAGTTTGAGTTGGTTTTTGGAGCAGCATTGAGGAGGTTCTTGGGCGATCTTTGGAGCAACATTGAGGAGTTGGTTTTTGGTGCAACATTGGTTATGTGTTTTTGTTTTGATCTCTATATATTACAGGTATTGGACAGTGCGCTCGGTGCCATTTTGATAAAATAGATATATTCATGAGCATGCTTTGATCAAATGTTGTCTTCTCTCTATTATTCTAATGCTTTCAATTTGGAAACATGAATGAAAACCTTTAAAAATATGATTTTTCATTAAAATTAAATATTTAATGCACTTTTTACAAAGATTGAGTCATTGGAATCAACTAGTCCGAGTCTATACCGAGTCGGAGTTGACCCTCGGCTGGTTCTAAGTTCGAGTCCGAGTTTTAAAACATTGATCTAAATTGTACAAATTAGTCTCATCACATGTCATTCAACAGCAAAGTGTTGAAATTGTAGCGAGCAAGGTATTTTGGCTTTTGCCTTAGTTAGTGAAGACCTCAAATTGTCCTCATGAGTTAGACTTTAGTTAGGACGAGTTATTTCCAGTTTATTGGAATAATCATCAAGCTCACATGCGTAGAGTTGAATCTTCAGTTATATAGGAGTTTTCATTCGTTTGACTATAGAACGAGGTGGAAGTTAGCAGTTTAGTTAGAGAAGTTAGCCTTCATTCTTGATTGAAGGAAGGACGAGTTAAGAACTCCATTGTTGATTGGAGAGAGAAAGAGTATCACTCTTAGTTAACTCATCAATCAAGAACTCAATTTCTAAATTTGAACTGGGTCTCCTTGCATGTTCAAATTGGCCTATAAAGAGGAGGACGAAGGCACATGGGAATTCATTGTTTGTGCACAAAGGTTTGTGATAAGACAAAGCTCATGAGTTTGTGAGAGAGCCTTGATTGTGGAGAGTGCTGTCTTAAGAAATAGGAGGCACAAGTGCGCTAGGGTTTAGGAGCTGGTTGTGCGTAGAGAAGAGGAGATGGGTCCTAAGAAATAGGAGGGAGGAAGTGTGCAAGGATATAGGGATTTACCCTATAAAATAGGGGTTGATATGCGCAAGAGAATAGGGGCTGATGTGTGCTAGGAAATAAAGACCTAGTGCGCAAGCATTAAGGAGCCTCTAGTGCGCAAAGATCAAGTAGAAAAGAGCAGGTTTTGCAGAGCAAGTCAAGGAGACAACAGAGGAACAATTGTGTGCTAGAGGGTCGAGATCAAGTAGGATCAAGGCCAACCAAGTTCAATTGTATCAGCTAAGAATTGGGTGAGAAGAAAAACACTTTCTCAAATAGACAAATTGCTTTGTGTTAGATCCAAGCGCTCAAGAACATTGGGTGAGAAGAAAAACACTTTCTCAAATAGACAAATTGCTTTGTGTTAGATCCAAGCGCTCAAGAACAATCAATAAAATAGCCACATCAAGCAAGTAGGTTCCCTTGTTGGGTTTCCTGAGGAAACAAGTGTGTCAATTTGTGCATGTGTTTTTATTCTATTGCTTATGAATTGATAAGAAACTCTGTATCTTAAAGTAAATTGGTTTTCAGTGTTAAGTTATTCATCTAAGTAGTTGTAGAGTTTCATGGAAATTTAACATAGTATCAAAGCAGAGATTACTATAAAGACCAACACTAGATTGACCAGTTGGTGGACAACACAGATCAAGCAGAAGGCTTGCGCTAGAGTTTCAAGAGCAGATCAAATCTTTAGATAGTAGTATGGTGTTCCAAGGACTAAGGTTAGAACATAATTTAGAGGAAGCCTCAAACTTTTTCTCATGAAAGGAGCAGATCTCAATGGTGCTAGAAGATAATGGAGTGCTCGAGTATGTGAAGTAGGCAATAGCTCCACCACAAGATGCCCAACAATTGATCCAACATAACAAGAATGACACCAAAGCGAGGAGGATCATTCTTCAGGGGATGAGTGATCATATCATCCCTCATCTCTATGAGAAGAAGACAACATATGAGATGTTTAAAGCCATCTTAAATCTATATCAGGGTTACAGTGATGCTAGGAAGCTTGGTCCCAAGGAGAAGCTAAGAAGTATCCAGATGAGCAAAGGAGAGCCCATCATCACATATCTTTTGAAGTTCACTCAGGTTCGAGATGAGATGAGCTAGGTGGAGTGGGTGTGACTATAATAGACAATGACTTTGTGAGTCTTGCACTTTTGGGACTTCATAAGTCTTAGTATAGTTTCCAGGATGCAATAAGTATTAGAGAGAATATTCCCAGGTGGGAAAGGTTATGTAGTGATTGCGTTCAAGAAGAAATCTAGAGAGGGACGAGAGCTAGTATAAAAGCTCCAGTAGAGGACAAGGAGAAATTTGCCCTGGCAAATAATGGTAACAGAGCCAAGGGAAAGAAGGGCCAATGAGAGGTCGATTTTAGTTAGATGGGCGAGGAGAAGAAGAAGGATTTGAGCAAGATCAAGTGCTTCCATTGCCATGAGTTCAGGCACTATGCCTATAAGTGTCCTAATCAAAAGGAGTCCAATAAAGATCATGTGGCTGCATCAGCTGAGGTAGATGCATTTTCTTCTCAGTTCGAGAAATATTTCTCATTGATAGCTTGCATGGCAAGCTCATCAGAGAACAGACTATGGTATATTGATTTAGGAGCATCCTTCCACATGACTGGGAACAAGGAGTATTTCAGCCACCTGAAGGAGAAGGCCATGCAGTTTCAAAATTAAGCTAGGAGATGATGGAAAATATGCAACCAATGGAGTTGGTACTATCAGTTTTGAGAGGGAGTCAGGTAGCTCTCTCCATCTCAAAGATTTCTACTATGTTGTGGGCTTGAAGCAGAACCTTGTCTCAATAGCTGCCCTTGAGGATAAAGGGTTATGATGTCATCTTCAGTAGAGGTATGGCTTACCTATAACACTTAGCTTTTGGATGTAAGAAGCAAATGTGTGAGGAAGAAGAATCTGCACATGCTACAGGTTGAGACAGGCACAACCTTGAGTAGCAAGGAAAGAAGTGCATAGAGTAGAGACATGAGGGAGGAGGAGAGAAGAACTTTACGGGAGTCCTTAGAGCGAGAGCAAGTTAGAGATCTCAAGAGGGAGCCTCAACCAGTTTCATTGTTATAGTCTTAGCTAGTTGGAAAGTGGGCTGACCAGGAGGATGAAGAGGAGCAAAGACCAGGGCAAGTGGAGGCGGCCACCGCCAGTGACTCCCAGTACAAGGAGAGTTCGAGCCAATTGGGTAGAAGAGTTGTTTAGGGAGGATTAGAAGAGAGTTGGACCTCCTACTACCTCCTTCAGGTAGAGTAAGCAGCCATAGAGATACGCGGGGTACATGGCATTTATGACTAAGGTGATAGACTCGCAAAATAGGAGTATGGTTGGAAGCAATGGGTCTTCAGATCATATTTTGCAATAACAAGCAGGGAAGTCTTCTAGTTCAGAGGGAGCAACTACAACAACAGATAACGTGGTGGTGTTGAAGACAAATTCAGGTGGAAGAGGTTCTTCCAGAAGTAACTTCGTCGTTAAGAGGGAGTGTTGAAATTGTAGTGAGCAAGGTCTTTTCTAGCTTGTGCCTTAGCCAGTGAAGACCTCGAATTGTCCTTATGAGTTAGACTTCAATTAATATGAGTTATTTCCAATTTACTAGAATAATCATCAGGTCAACATGTGTAGAGTCGAAGCTTTGGTTATATAGGAGTCTGCATCAGTTTGACTATAGAACGAGGTGACAGTTAGTAGTTCAGTTAGAGTGAAGTAGTCTTCAACCTTGATTGAAGGAAGGACAAGTTAAGAACTCCAGTGTTGATTGGAGAGAGAAAGAGTATCACTCTTAGATAACTCATCAATCAAGAACTCAAGTTCCAAATTTGAACTTGGTCTCCTTGAATGTTCAAATTGGGTCTATAAAGAGGAGGACGAAGGCACAAGGAAATTCATTGTTTTGTGCACAAAGGTTTGTGACAAGATAGAGCTCACGAGTTTGTGAGAAAGCCTTGATTGTGGAGAGTGCAAGAATTGTGTCTCAAGAAATAGGAGGCACAAGTGTGCTAGGATTTGGGAGCTGGTTGTGCGTAGGAAAGAGGAGTCGGGTCCTAAGAAATAGGAGGCAGGAAGTGTGCAAGGATATAGGGGTTTTCCCTTTAAAATAGTGGCTGATATGCCTTAGAGAATAGGGGCTGATGTGCGCTAGTTAATAGAGACCTAGTGCTCAAGGATTAAGGAGCCT
Organism: Pinus taeda; assembly: GCA_000404065.3. Classification (NCBI taxonomy): domain Eukaryota; kingdom Viridiplantae; phylum Streptophyta; class Pinopsida; order Pinales; family Pinaceae; genus Pinus; species Pinus taeda. The sequence continues at coordinate 42,199 of APFE031338669.1, read as the reverse complement.
TTAGTGTGCAAAGATGAAGTAGAAGTGAGCAGGTTTTGTAGAGAAAGTCATGGAGGCAGCAAAGGAACAATTGTGTGCTAGAGGGTTGAGATCAAGCAGGATCAAGGCCAACCAAGATCAATTGTATTGGCTGAGAATTGTGTGAGAAGCGTAATGCTTTCTCAAAGAGACTGATTGCTTTGTAATAGACCCAAGTGTTGAAGAATAATCAATAAAATAGCGACATCAAGCAAGTAGGTTTCCCCTGTTGGTTTTCCTGAGAAAATAAGCATGTCAACTTGTGCATGTATTTTTATGTCTGTGTTTTTATTCCACTGCTTATTAATTGTTAAGAAACTCTGTATCTTGGTGAAAGTAAACTAATTTTCAATGTTCAATTATTCATCTAAGTAGTTGCAAAGTTTCATGGAAATTTAACGTAAAGTATGATGATGTTTTGAAAGTGATTGGTGTGTGCCGATAAAGTAGGAAGAACAAATTCCTTGACAAGTAAGAACACACCAATCACTTTCAAATATCTCGGGGAAGCCAATATTTTTCAATTTCTCCACATCATATGGGATCAAAAAAATCACAATAATGACGACAAAATTATTCAACCAACACATGCACTCTATTGTAATAGAGTGTGATTGAGAGAGAGTAGTAGAGTGCAACCACCAACCTCCTATTAGGTCCACCCCATCTTTTACACAATAAGAGTACAAGGAGGTATGTTTCAATTCATTTGTAGTGGAAACATCCCATCACATAGATGCCATCCCTTAAGATATAGAACAATAATAAACTAGAACTCCGTCTTGTTCATAGGCATCTTGTGATGACTTATAGGTAACAACAACATAAAATTTTGTATGGAATTTCATATACCTTTCTCCTGATATCAATACTAGGCTATACTTACCAAGTCACAGGACTTTACTTGGGATGGGACTTGTATATAGTGGAGAGCCAAAATTGTCTTGGGATTCAATGAAGACTCATGAGTCAACCAATAAAGACTCCACACCTTGGAAAATTAAAAACAAATATAGATACCATAGAACATAAATATATATTTTAGACTATACATGAGATACTACACTATGCTCATTGTAATGCAAACACACTGATATAATGCAAAATAACATATCTTATGTCCCAACCATCTTTTGCATTTTAAATTTTATTTTTCTTTTTCTTTCTTTGTGTCCATCTTATGCTTTTCCATTATTTTAGTGGCATCAACCTCTAGGGCAATGTTTTTCAGCCCTACTTGAGGATGTAGATAAGCGAGTGCCAAATCCCAATGAACCAATGACAATTAACCTGAGAATAGAGATGATATCAAGGATAACAATGTGACATGGAAAGTGTTAAGTATGGTAAAGGGGAATGGGCACACTACTTCAATTCAAGTCTTCGGTGTAGTATCCCTCCTATAACCCTAAGGCTTTAGGAGAGATCCTGATGGACACGGGCTAAAGATTAACCCCCCTTGTAAGGTGAGAGAACAACTTACCAGTTAAGATCGGTCAATCATCCAGATCCCCTGTTTATCCATACCAAATGCGCAAAACATTAAGTAAAAGCACTTGATTGCAAAATGTCCAAAGTACCTATTGAGTGGTAGGCCACCTTCATCCAAGAGGAATTCCTGATGGTGAGAGGTGTCTGACTGCTGCAGATGGTTGAGGAACAGGCATATCGTCATCAATAAGTAAATGTGTAGGGCTGTTGGTTGGTTGGATGTCTAAGATAAGAGATTTTTTTTTTTCTTCTACCATGGCATTACCCATTTTGGCTGGTAATAAGAATCTCTTGTCTGGAGACTCTTGTAGCTAGTTCCCCCTCCTTATCCTCTAGTAATAGGTCAAAAAGAGCCATTGCTCCTACAAAGAGAACTACTTGTAAGATCATTGCCGCTATGTTTTCCTCCATAATTTCCCCTTCCCTTATAGTCACGAACCTCTTTGGTAGTTCTCCTACCTCAACCATAACAGCCACACCATTGCTTAATGCTGCATTCAAGTCCTTGGATATTTGTGACTTCCTAGATACTTGTCATAAATTTCTTGAAAGTATGATTAATGGTTGCCTAAGTTCAATGGGATTGATGCAATCGCAACCGAGAAACATATGCGTGAGTTTTACTAGTATGTTGGTGGAAGGCTAATTGAAGAATGGGAAATAGTCACGATGTTGTTTTACTTATCCTTAAAAGGAAATGCTAGAGATTTGTACCTAGATTTTCTTGCAAGAAGCCTTAAGACCCAGGACCAACTCCATGAAGCACTTAACAAGATATGGGTCACAATGAAGGAAGGCATGCAACTCTTGGCTAAGTTCTAGGAAGCTAAGAAAACCAATAATGAAAGTGTTAAGGATTTCACTTAAAGGTTTGATAAATTGCTCAAAGAAGTGCCTAACTTGTATAAGCCTACTGATCAAACTACCATTGCCTTATGTGGATGCTTTTCTTGACATATATCCTATGCACTAAAGGATAAAGACTCTCAAACCATGGAGTAAGCTGAGGTTTTTTTTGTAACTATAGGATGTAATTTGACCTCATCTAAGAGTGATTTACTTTCATACCTAGAGCCAAATTGGTGTTCAATTCTAAGCCGAGTACCCAGGTTGATCCCACATTGCAAGTCTTTGCCCAAAAAATTGATAAGATTATTGATGAGTTGATGCAAGGGAAAATGGCTATGATGAACAAGTTAACAATCTTAGTTAGGGAAAGAGGCTCCTGTTACCTGCCAAAATGGATAACCCCATAGGAGAAAATTTTCTCCTACATTTGAAAGCCAACCAACCTTTGGGTAAGGTGAGACAACAACATTACGATCAAGGTCTATCAATCTTCCAAATCACCCTATTATCCATACTAAATGCCTAAAAGAAACAAGTTTAAACCCCCGATTGCAATAGAGAAAATGTACAATAGAATGTGATAGGGGGGAGTTTGCAATTTTTTGTTTGTTGTTGTCTACATGTTTTGTTTTTGTTGAGTCTGAGAATGACCATGCTTTGTGTTGTATTTGTTTTCTCATTTTTTGTTGTTTGGTCTTGGTTTTGTTTGTAGGGAGAGAATGAAAGAGATGAGTTGGAGTTTATCATTCATAAATGAAGGTGAATCACCTTAACTATGTGCAATGCACTTCACTCACAATTATCGTTTGTTCATTCATGACTCCATTTGCTTGCTTTTCAATTTATTAAATGTTTTATATGTTGTATCATGCTCAGCTATATTGATCTTCTTTCTGTAGTGAGCAACTACAATTGTATAGTTTATGAAGTTTAAGTGGTGAAGATATTGTAGACATTCTACAAACGCAGCGTAAATGATCGGTGAGCCATATTGTTTTCCTATATAATAATATTGTGCTTTAACCCACCGAAATATTTGTTGTTTGCATAATGATTTATTCTTTTGTCATGGCTTCAAGGTAGTGTGATTTTGTTAATGGGTGTGAGGTTTGAGATCTTATGAGAACTTTGATATGAAATAAAGGGAAAAGTTATACTGGGGTTCATATTTACAGGGCTTATTGTTCATGACAGTTGTTGCTATAACATTAATGAAGGGTGAGCAAGTATGTGTATGATTAATTTATCGCTCTGTATATTTGTTATTTAATTTCTCTCATAGTTTATTCGTGATCTCATATATAATATTACTTTGTGCAGTGAGTGATTACAATTGTGGTGTCTGGGATGGTTGAGTGGAGAAGATGCCTTGGGCAATGAAGCATAGAGGATGGGTGAGTCATGTGGTTTTCCAACAAAAGAGTATTTTTATTATTTGTTTGCACAATTATTTCTCTGTCTAACATGGTTTTCGAGTAGTACTACATATACGTGAAATGGTATATTTAAATTTGTATTTTTCTTGCTCCACATCACACGCAGAACCCCACAATAATATGTGCCCTATAGACGAGGTGGGTAAGGTCAAGCAAGAAAACATACCGACCCTTCAACCAATCGACCATTGTGGTAACATACAACACTACTGCTGTGTGAACCCTAGGGTTTTAGGTGTTCAATATGTTTAGATTCTTTTTTGGAAAACAATTACCCATTATGAAAGCATTGTTTGTATTATTTATTGTAGAAGTACATAGACTTTATAAAATTTATATTTCTTTTGAGATATAGCATGGAATATAATTGGACTCAGACTACTTGGCATGACAAGTTCATGAATTCAAACTCTCTAGTTTAACATATTTTAGAAATCTAATATATTTTTGTTGTTGTTGTTGTTCTGTATCTATTGCAGATGGCTTGTTCCAATGAGCATGAATACGTGCAATACAAAATGGACTCTCCCATTTTATATAACAATCTCAAAAAAATGTATGTTTCTTATTATGATTAAATACTGCGTTCAACTCTCCAATTTAACTTATATAACGATTGTAATATCCTATTTTCTATTTGTTGTAGATGGCTTGTTCTGATGAGCACGAGCAAGTGGAATACAAAGGAGAGTGTCCATCGTTATAAAACAAACTCTAGGGGAGGTGCATTTCCTATTATGAATAATTATTATTGGTTTTGAAATATGCTTACCATTACAAACTGTGTATTTTAATTTTTAACCTTATTTGGTGCACTTTGTTTCCTTTTAGCGGAGGAGAGCACATTGCTGGAGAGATGATGTGCAGAGGGGATGTTTGCAATTTTTTATTTGTTCTTGTTTGGATGTTTTGTTTTGTTGAGTTTGAGCATGGCCATGCTTTATGTTGTAATCATTTTCTTTTGTTTCACATTTTTTTCTTGTTTTCTGCAATTTTGTTTTGGTTTCCCTTGTTGGGTTTGTCATACTCGTTTTCCTTTGTTTTGCTTTTTTGTTTTTATGTTTTTTTGTAGTTTGGTCTTGGTTTCGTTTGTTAGACGTGAAAAAGGAAATGAAGGAAACAAACAGAGAAAATGGAGGTTATTCTTCGTAAATGAAGGTGAGTCAACAAAACTTAATGCAATGCACTTCATTTAAAGTATCTTTTGCTAATTTGTGGCTCCATTTGTTTACTATTCAATTTATTATATGTTTTATCTATGCTCTCATAATCAATATATTGATCTTTAGAAGGTGAAGAACCACAATTATGTAGTCTACAAAATGAAGTGGTGAAGATGCATTAAACATTCTACAAATGTGGCATAGAAGATGGGTGATGCATACTTTTCTCCTACAAAATACTACTGTTCTTTAATACATTGAAATATTTGTTGTTTGCACAATCATTTATCATTTTGTCATGGTTTTGAGGTAGTATGATCTTGTTCATGGGTGTGAGATTCAAGATTTTTTCTAGAACTTTGATCTGAAACAAATGGAAAAGTTATATTGGGGTTTACATGTCTAGGGCTTATTTTTCATGATTGTCTCTACTGTAATATTAGCTAAGGGAGGGCAGATATATGTATGGTTAATTCATCAATTTGTATGTATATTATTTAAGCTCTTCTGGTTTATTTGTGATATCATATATAATATTACTTTGTGCAGTGACTACAATTGTACTGTCTGGGAGGGTTGATTGGAGAAGATACCACTCAATTAGTGGTTTGACATATACATCAAATGGTATGTTTAAATTTAAATGCATTCTTGCTCCACATCACACACACAACCCTGTACAATGTGCCCTAGAGAGGAGGATGAGAAGGTCGAGCAAGAAAGCATACCAGCGCTTCAACCAATCAACCATTGTGCTAATAGACCAACACTATTGCCTTGTGGCCCCTTGGATTTTGGGTGTTCAATATGTTTAAATATGTTTAGATCCCTCTTACAAAAAGAATCATCTCTAATGATAACATTGATTTCCTGATTCCTAGTAGAATTACAACTTGTTTAGAAGATTTATATATTTTGAGATATAGTGGAATATAAATGGACTAGAATTAAGTTGGATGACAATCTCCTGCCTTCAACTCTTGAGTTTAACTTTTATTAGAATTCTAATATTTTATTGTGTATCTACTGCAGATGGTTGATTCCAGTGGGCACAAATACAAGAAATACAAAATGGATTATCCCCCCTTTATATAACAAGACTTGAAGACAAGAATGTTTCATATTATGATTAATTATTTCATTCAACTCTCCAGTTTAACTTCTATAATGATTCTAATATCTTTATTATGTATCTGTTGTAGATGTCTTGTTTTGGTGAGCACGAGTAAGTGGAATATATAATGGAGTGTCTATCATTATATAAGAAACTCTAGAGGAGGTATGTTTCCTATTATGAATAACTATTGTTTTGAAATTTTCTTAACATTACTATTTGTGTCTATATTTTAACCTTATTCACCCCACTTTTTTTTTTCCTTTCAGTGGAGGAGAGAACACTACAATAGAGATAATGAGCAAAGGGGAAGTTTGTAATTTTAAAATTTTTTGTTGCCTACATGTTTTGTTTTTGTTGAGTTGGAACATGGCCATGCTTTTTGTTGCACTCGTTTTTCTTTGTTTTGTATTTTTCTCTCATTTCTTGTAGTTTGGTATTTGGTTTTGTTTGTAGGGTTTGCGAAAGGAAATGAAGGGAGCAAGGAGAGAAAATGAATGTGATAAGATGGAGGTTATAATTCATAAATGAAGGTAAACCATACATGATCTCATATATAATATTACTTTGTGCCGTGAGTCAATACAGATGTAGTGTCTATTATTTAATTTTTCTCGTGGTTTATTTGTGATCTCATATATAATATTGATTTGTGCTATGAGTGACTACAATTGTAGATTCTGGGATGATCAAGTGGAGAATATGCCTTAGGGAATGCGTATGCAACATAGAGGATGGGTGAGTCGTGTTGTTTTCCTTTTCTGAAAAAATTACCTTTTATGAAAAAGATTACCTTTTATGAAAACATTGTTTGTATTATTCCTAGTAGAAGTACATATAGTTTAGAAAAACCATATTTTCTTGAGGTATAGCATGGAATATAACTGGACTTGGACTTGGACTAAGTTGCATGGCAAGTTCATGAATTCAAACTTTAACATATTTCAGAAATCTAATATTTTTTGTGTGTATCTATTGTAGATGGCTTGTTCTAGTGAGCATTAATATGTGCAATACAAAATGGACTATCCCCTTTTATATTACAATCACAATCTTGAGGAAACATGTGTTGCTTATTACAATTAATTATTGCATTCAACTCTCTAGTTTAACTTATGTAACGACTATAATATCTTATTTCTATTTATTGTAGATGGCTTTTTCTGATGAGCACAAACAAGTGGAATACAAAAGAGAGTGTCCATTGTTATAAAACAAACTCTTGGGGGAGGTGTGTTTCCTATTATAAATAATTATTGGTTTTGTAATATGCTTACCATTACTAATTGTGTGTATTTTAACCTTATTCAGTGCATTTTTTTTCCTTTTAGTAGAGGAGAGCACATTGCAGGAGAGATGATGTGCAGAGGGGATGTTTGCAATTTTTTATTTTTTCTTGTTTGCATGCTTTATTTTGTTGAGTTTGAGCATGGCCATGCTTAGTGTTGTAATAATTTTCCTTTGTTTCACATTTTTTTCTCGTTTTTTTAGTTTTGTTTCAATTTCGTTTGTTGGTTTTGTTGTACTCGTTTTCCTTTGTTTTTTGTTTTTGTTTTCTGTAGTTTGGTCTTGGTTTCGTTGCTTGGACATGGAAAAGGAAACGAAGAAATTAGACAGATAAAATGGAGGTTATTGTTCGTAAATGAAGGTGAGTCAACATACATGTATGCATTGCACTTCACTTAAAAATATCTTTTGCTAATCTGTGGCTCCATTTTTTTGCTATTCCATTTATTATTTGTTTTATCTATGCTCTAATAATCAACTATATTGTTCTTCTTATGTAGTGAAGGACTACAATTGTACAGTCTACAAAGGTGAAGTGGTGAAGATGCACTAAACATTCTACAAAAGTGGCACAAAGGATGGGTGAGACATACTTTTCTTTTACAAAATATTTTTTCCATTTATTACACTGAAATATTTGTTGTTTGCACAAAGATTTATCATTTTGTTGTGGTTTCGAGGTAGTATGATCTTGTTCATGGGTGTGAGATTCAAGATCTTTTCTAGAACTTTGATATGAAAGAAAAATGAAATGTTATATTGGGGTTTACATGTTCAAGGCTTATTGTTAATGATTGTCGCTGCAATAATATTAACCTAAGGGAGGGCAGGTATATATATGGTTATTTCATTGCTCTGTATGTAGGCTATTTAAGCCCTTGTGGTTTCCATGTATAATATTACTTTGTGCAGTGAGTGATTACAATTGTACCGACTAGGAGGGTTAAGTGGAGAAGATACCCAAGGCATTGTAGATGCACTGCAAAGGATGAGTGAGTCATGTTGTTTTCCAACAAAATAGTGTTATTATTATTCATTTTCTCGATGCTTTCTCCTTTTAGCTTTGGTTCTCTGGTAGTACCACTCAATCCGTGGTTTGACATATACATCAAATGGTATGTTTAAATTTATATGCCTACTTGCTGCACATCACACACACAACCCCACACAATGTGCCCTAGAGAGGAAGATTGGAAGGTCGAGCAAGCAGGCATATCGACCTTTCAACCAATCAACCATTGTGCTAATAGACAACACTATTGCCTTGTGGCCCCTAGGATTTTGGGTGTTCAATATGTTTAAATATGTTTAGATCCCTCTCACAAAAATAATTATCTCTTATGATAACATTGATTTACTTATTCCTTGTAGAATTACATCTTGTTTGGAAGATTTATATATTTTGAGATATAGCATAGAATATAAATGGATTGGAATTAAGTTGGATAACAAGTTCATGCCTTCATCTCTCGAGTTTAACTTTTATTTGAATTCTAGCATTTTATTATGTATCTATTGTAGATGGTTGATTGTAGTGGGCACAAATACGTGAAATACAAAATGGAATATCCCCCTTTATATAACCAAACTCGAAGAGAAGAAAGTTCCATATTATAATTGATTATTGCATTCAACCCTCCAATTTAACTTCTATAATGATTCTAATATCTTTATTATGCATTTGTTGTAGATGGCTTGTTCTGGTGAGAACAGGTAAGTGGAATATAAAATGGAGTGTCGATCATTATATCAAACTCTAGAGGAGGTATGTTTCCTATTGTGAATAAGTATTGGTTTTGAAATTTGCTTACCATTACTATTTGTGTCTATATTTTAACCTTATTCACCCCATCTTTTTTCCTTTTAGAGGAGGAGAGGACACTGTAGTAGAGATAATGCACAAAGGGGAAGTTTGTAATTTTTTATTTGTTGTTGCCTACATGTTTTGATTTGAGTTTGCACATGGCCATGCATTGTGTTGTACTCATTTTCCTTTGTATTTTTTCCTCATTTCTTGTACTCATTTTAATTTGGTTTTGTTTGTTGGGAATGCGAAAGGAAAGGAAAGAGAGCAGGGAGAGAAAATGAAATTGATGGGATGGAGGTTATCATTCATAAATGAAGGTGAATCACCTTAACTATATGTAATGCACTTTGTTCACAATTATTTTTTGCTCATTTGTGACACCATATATTTGTTTTTCAATTTATATATGTTTTATATGTGGTCTCATACTCAACTATATTGATTTGCTTTGTGTAGCGAGTGACTACAACTGTATATTCCATGAAGGTCAAGTGGTCAAGATATCTTGGGCATTCTACAAAAGCAGTGTGGACAATCAATGAGCAATAGTTTTTTCCTACATAATAATATTGTGCTTTAAGCCACTGAAATATTTGTTGTTGATGCAACGAATTTTGTCATGGATTCAGGGTAATATGATCTTGTTAATGGGTGTGGTTTGAGATTTTCCGAGAACTTTGATACAAAATAAAGGGAAAATTTACACCGGGGTTCACATTTTTAGAGCTTATTGTTCATGCTTGTTGCTGCTCTAACATTAGCTGAGGGCGAGCAAGTATGTGTATGGTTGATTCATTGCTCTGTATATTTTTTATTCTATTTCTCTCGTGGTTTATTCGTGATCTCATATATCATATTACTTTGTGCTGTGAGTGACTACAAATGTAGTGTCTACTATTTAATTTCTCTCGTGGTTTATTCGTGATCTCAGATATAATATTGATTTGTGCAGTGAGTGACTATATTTATAGAGTCTGGGATGGTCAAGTGGAGAAGATACCTTAGGCAATGCGGATGTAGCATAGAGAATGGGTGAGTCATGTTGTTTTCATTTTCTCAAAAGGATTACCTCTTATGAAAACATTGTTTGTATTACTCCTAGTAGAAGTACATCTAGTTTAGAAAATCTATATTTTCTTAAGGTATAGCATGGAATATAACTAGACTCGGACTAAGTTGCATGACAAGCACGCAACTTCAAGAATTTAAACTCTCTGGTTTAACAAATTTTAGAACTGTAATATCTTTTTTGTGTATATTGCAGATGGTTTGTTTTAGTGAGCATGAATACGTGCAATACAAAATCGACTCTCCCCTTTTATATATCAATCTCAAATAAATGTGTGTTTTTTATTATGATTAATTATTGCATTCAACTCGCCAGTTTAACTTATATAACGATTGTAATATCTTATTTTCTATTTGTTGTAGATTGCTTCTTTTGATGAGCACGAGCAAGTGGAATACAAAAGAGAGTGCCAATCATTATAAAACAAACACTAGAGGAGGTGCGTTTTCTATTATGAATGAATACTGGTTTTGAAATATGCTTACCATCAGTAACTGGTTGTGCAATTGTAACCTTTTGCAACCCACTTTTTTTCCTTTCAGCGGAGGAGAGCACACTGTAGGAGAGATGATGTGCAGAGGGGATGTTTGAAGTTTTTCTTTTGTTCTTATCTACATGTTTTGTTGAGTTTGAGCATGGCCATGCTTTGTGTTTTACTTGTTTTCGTATGATTTGCTTTCTATTTTTTATTTTTTGTAGTTTGGTCTTGGTTTCGTTATTTTGGGTGTGTTGTATTTGTTTTCCTTTGCTTTGTTTTTTCTTTTTCCACATTTTTTGTACTTTGGTCTTGGTTTTTTTGTTGGGTGTGGAAACGAAAATGAAGGAAACAAACAAGGAAATTGGAGATTATTGTTCATAAATGAAGGTAAGTCAACATACCTATATGCAATGCACTTCAATTAAAAGTATCTTTTGCTACTTTGTGGCTTCATTTGTTTGCTATTCAATTTATTATATGTTTTATCTATGCTCTCATAATCAACTATATATATCTTCTTTATGTAGTGAAGAACTACAATTGTATAGTCTACAAAGGTGAAGTGGTGAAGATGCAATAAACATTCTACAAACATGGCACAAAGGATGGTGAGACATACTTTTCTCCTACAAAACACTTTTGTCTTTTAATATGCTGAAATATTTTTTTGTTTGGACAATGCTTTATCATTTTGTCATGGTGTTGAGGTAGTATGATCTTGTTCATGGGTGTGAGATTCAAGACTTTTTCCAGAACTTTTATATGAAACAAATGGAAAAGTTATACTAGGGTTTACATGTTTAGGGATTATTGTTCATGATTGTCACTGCTATAATATTTGCTAAGGGAGGGCGGGTATGTGTATGGTTAATTTATCACTTTGTTTGTGTTAGCAAAACAAAAAGGCAGAAAGATTTTCCCTTGTTGATAATTACTTGTGATTTCCTTGAATTATTATTATCTTTTTTATTCTTCTTTTATCTTAGTTCATCAAGCAATTACCAAAACCAAAACACGAAGATCAAGGAGACTAGATGTAGGCGCACAGCCAGGGTAAAACCCCTATATAGGGGAAAACCTAGTCAATAAGTCTTCCTTCAGTAATTCAAATGAGATAGACCAAGACCCTAGACTATTAGACCTCCTCCTCCACCAAGTCAGCCTTCTAATAAGATACTGCAACCTTCAATAGTCTCTTCTTGTCTAGCAGCTACAACCCATCATCAACCCAAAATTTCGGTCCCAACTTCACCAACAATGTCAGAATTTCGGCCTTCCCAACAATTGCAAAATTTCGGCCCCTCGAACAACTTCACATGTGTGGGAAAAAGAGAAAATTTCGACTTCTTATGTTTGTGAGAGACCACCTTCTCCTTCGCTATCCTTCTTCTTATTCCTTGAAATGAACACTTTTTCTGGCCTCAGAAGTTGCAGATCAAACTTGTTGTCAGTGAGTGACAAATGAGGTCGAGTTGTTGCGTTTATATAGTGATTTTGCTTCCCAGTTTAGACCGACGTGTCCAATTTGAGGCCAACTTGGCGGAGGAAGCCTAATTGACCTATTACAATAAAATAAATTTATTCTTTGACAAATAAATCCCAAGAAGGGTTCTTTACAATATGACATGGACAAGGACACTTGACATAAACCCTAGAAGCCTTCAATGGAGGCTTTGACCTAAAAACAATTAACCCAAGCATGAAACCCATGCTTTAATAAGTCAATTTATTTAATGATAAAATTTCTTTTTATTTCCTTTGATAAATACATTTTATTATGACTCAAGTACAATTATGAAGACCGACACTAGTTAGCTTCTTCAACACTCCCTCTTAACTAGGGAGGTATTCATAATTACATATATATAGATGTACATGGAAGATCTCCAAAATGAACTATGAAATGTTCTAGCACACTCAGTGCTGTGAACTAGAAACCTGACCAGGGTATTCTATCTGGGTGGGACTAAGACGGACTAAAGCTTTTAGCCAGTTTAGGTACCATCAGGCTTACTAACTAACCATCAACCCATGGCGTATCCAAGGTCAGAGCTCCAAGAGCAACGTCACCTTCTCTCTTTGGGATCTAGACATCAACACACATAGGCCGACCAGATGTCCTCCCAAGCATCCGCCATCAGATGCTTCATCTCTCCCTAATAAACTAGATTTATCCATTTGTCCAAGCATGCTTCTAGAGTGTTCATCCTTCGTATGGAGAGATTTATCTGTACAAACACAAACCCCAATCAACAATAAACATTCAAATATACATACAAGTAAATACAAACCTTCGGGGTCCTTAATCATCCTGATGCCACTTATATCAAGTTATCCATATGCAACTAGTCAGAAGCTTTTCTTCTTTCGTCTCTTCAGCAACCTCAATACATTGTATTACTTTCGTTTATTATCTGGTTTCTTCTTCAAGGTATCCATAATGATCATCATCATATGCCCTCCCTCTCAACTGGGGAGATATACCCTTTTCTTTTATCCAGGCTCCCTCTCAACTTAAGGAGATCAACTACTTCCTTTTCTATAACATGGGAGAGTCTTTCATGGCTCCATTCCTTCTTATGGTATCAAGGTCATCTTGATCATCATCATCCTTATAGATTTCTTCGTCATGCGCGTACGGACATCTTCGTTATTTGAAGATTGTGTACTTGCAAAACTCTAATAGCAAGTACAACCAAATACATATATAGAAGCATGAAGTTAACTGTATCAAAGTTATGTCAATATAATGGAAGCATCAAAACAATCAAATACTCTAGACATCAAATACCTAAACCTAGTTAGGTTCATAATAAGCAAGAGACACATAGCTTTTGCTAGGGTTATTATCATTAACCCTAGACCACATCATTAAAACTTAAAGCAACTCAATCAAGATATCAATCTCATTATATCTAGGGCCTCAATATTACTTTTAGAGATATATTATAGACTTTACTAACCCCTAGATGTCATCTTCGAGACAAATCCTTAGATATCAACAATTAATAACAATCTTGTTGAAGAATCTAGGGCACATGTAGTTAATGAGATTCTTCTTGACTTGATAACTATTTGTGAGGCATTTAATATTCTTATTAGCACAATCTTATCTTTGATATTATTAGAGTGTGTGTTTCTTATTTCATCAAATAGCTACCAAAGAACAAAGAGACAAGAAAACAAGATGTTGGCATTCTGCAAGGGCCAAAACCTCTCCCTCTTGGAGAGGAAAACCCGTACATAATTATCTTCTTATAGAGATTCCAATTGACGAACACCAAGACCATGACCCTTGACTTACTATGCCACTCCAACACCAAGACCCCAATCCTCTTCTTTGTCATTGTTGAGATCATCATCATTGCTGCACCACTAAGGCCATCACTACTGCACCACCGAGATGTTCATTACTGTTGTAACACCATTGCTGCACCTTCGTTGAGGACTTCACCATAACAAAGAGACCATTGTTGCTACACCATAGCTACTCCTTCACTTAGATCTTCATCATTGTATCTATGTTTCCCTTAGGATTATGACTATCTTTATGCCGAGATCATGATTGAGATTACGAGGACCATCATCCAAAATGCATGCCGAGACAAAGTGTCATTGTTGGATAACCGAGATTGTGTGTGCTATATAGGGATCCTCTTCATCATAATATATATATATATTATATTATATATATATATGCTGAGACTGTGTGTGCTACTGCAGGACAGCCCACCGAAGTGATATCCGAAATGTTCCCTGAAACTGCCCTCTGAAATACAAGATGAATCCGAGATCTGTCATAAAGACAGATTTTGAATCTTCTTATTGTGGCATCTGAAATTGTGTCTCCCTATACTGCAGGTTTCAAACCTTTTTACCCGTCCGAAAACTCAGAGAAATCTGAGTTCCTGTACTCCTATGGTTGACTGAGATTCCTGCACCATTCGAAGTTTTAGAGGTATCCGGATTGTCTTTTCTGTGGTGACCCCAACGAGGTATATATAGTGGGTTTTCCCTCCATATTAAGCTGACATGAACCAACAAAGAGGTGTGTCTTTATATGTGAGCAGACATGACTTCTTTTAGCTATTTAATTCATTTTTGCAGGTCGACATGACTGTTTTGCTTTCAAGAGGATTGTGCTTGTCTTGGAGGGCTGTTCTAGACACTAGGTTGACTCATATACATTACATATATGCTCAAGAAGAGCAATATGTCTTTGACTCTTTGACTTTCCTAGACCTATGGAATGAGGAAGAAACTCATTTTTATAATTTACAAAAATAATATTTCATTTTCTTGACAAGTACAAAGATCAAAATTACATTTGTAAATACCGAACCTAGTTACACTTTCTTCAACAAATCCTACCATGCGTCTAAGGTTTCAACAATGTTAGACACTACTGGGGTTTGTTTGCAAACCCTAGATTTTATCATCAAAACTAAATCATATCAGAAAACAATGTTATCAAATCCTAGAATATCAATTACTAGGGCATTGTTACAAACCCTGGAATTCACAATCTATGAGCATCAATAATTAGGTCAGCATACTTGCAAATACATATTTAGGATTTCATGCGCTAGCAATTCACACCAATATCTACACAAACATCAATACATCAGAGTTAGACATATAACAATTTTGATAAGGCGGGTTTCGATAAGACAAACGAACATATACCTAGGGATTCATTCATAGGACCTTTCTATAGATATTGCACATGTTTAGTTCATAAACTCTAATCTACCAAACCCTAAGGATCTAGGGTTTCAATACATGACTTAGATATTAACAACAAACCCTAAAGGGTTAGGGTTTCTATAACAATTCCAAAACCTTAAAAAATAAGAATTCTAGATTTCATCAACAACCCTAGGTAGACTACGGTTTCAATATTAGCATCGACATACCCTTAAATTAGGATTTTACAGTGAACCCTTTTAGGGTTCCACAAGAATGATAATATAATGAGGGTAGATTCAATCTAATGATTAATCACCCTAACAATAATCTTTGTGATTCAAAACCCTAGACATAACGATGTCAATAATGTAAAGCAAATTTAAAATAGAATGAACATACCTTTAATGAAGAGAACCTTATAACAAAGTTTATAGTCTAAGGCATACCTTTGAGTTGTTCCTTAAAAAACCTTGTATCAAATCTTGATGAGCTTCTATAAAACTTCTTTCATGTTTCAAGTCTATCCTTTGAAGTCTCCTCCATAACCCTTGAGCAATCAACAAGCTTTCCTATCCAAGGAAAATATAAAGAGAAAGGTTATTAGTATACAATACAAACAAGTCTTGATGTAAAGGAGGAAACCAAACATGAAAAGATGAAACCAAGAATATAATACTTATCTTTTGGTAAAATGGTGGAGGCTTCCCTCTTAACCCCAATCCTTTCGAGGGATACCTACAACCTTATCAAAATGAAAAATGTTCCAACAAGACATGTTAGACTTATAAACCTTAGAAATCAAAACGTAAAGGAAACAATTCAAAACTTAGAATAAAAGGATATGTAAGGGATATAGTGTCTAAGAGACCCTAGCAAATAAGTCTTTGACTTTAGATTCTTCCATCTTGTTCTTCTTTGGTGGAGCTTCATCGACAATATTTGCTTGATCCCTATCTCTCTTCTTATTCCTTGGACTCTCTGGACAATGACTTTTGTAGTGACCCCTCTTGTGTCAATTGTAACATTCGATCTTGGATAGGTCAACTTTCTTCTTTGGTCCTTTGAACTTCTTGAAGGTTCGCTTTTTTTTGTGATGAGAAAAATAGGCATTAGAGATGTTTTCTTCTTCATCCTCCTCGTTGTTAGTCAACGATATTTGAGCTTCTTCTTGACTGCATGCATTCCACATTTGCTTAAATGTTGGTGTATCCTTCCAACTGTTAAGTCCTGATGTAAAGACACTCCAAGATTTTGGTAGTCCTAGAAGAGCAGTAATTACAAGTTTATTTTCTGGGACAACTTCATTTATTGCTTGGAGTTCATCTCCAATTCTAGATATCCTTATAAAGTAGGATGCCACAATATTGTCTTTCGTCATCTTGATAGTTCTTAATTTATTCTTGAGACTTGCTATTTGACCAATATTCTTGATGGTGAATAATTTAGATAGAGCCTCATACATTTCTTGAGCGAAATCTATGTTGCATATGTATGGAGTTAGGTTATCCTTAACTTTATCCACTATAAGGTTCATAGCCAAGATTTCAATTTCTCTAAACTTTGCTTTTTCTTCTTCACTTGATTCATCTGTAGGCTTCTTGATTTTTCCTTGAACGAGATCCAAAACTTTGTTCTTTTCAAGAACGAGGTCTATCCTCTTTTTCCAGGCCTTGTAGTTGGAGGCTCCTTCTTGTTTTTTTTCTCCCTTCATTGAGTTTGACATAGTTCCTGTAGATGGTAGACTTATCTCCTTATATGATCTCTTTAATGACCTTTCCTTGATTTTCTAATTTTTTTTTCCCTTCATTGAGTTTGAAATAGTTCCTGTAGATGGTAGACTTATCTCCTTATATGATCCTCTTTAATGACCTTTCCTTGATTCTTTTCTTCAATACTTTTTCTTCCTTTTTCACCTTAGCTCTAATACCATGTCAGAAAATCAGAAAGGCAAAAATATTTTCCCTTGTTGATAATTACTTGTGATTTGCTTGAATTATTATTATCTTTCTTATGTTCTTCATTTATCTTAGTTCCTAAAGCAATTACCAAAACCAAAACACAAAGATCAAGGACACCAGATGTAGGTGCACAACCAGGGAAAAACCCTTATATAAGGGAAAACCTAGTCAATAACTCTTCGTTCAGTAATTCAAATGAGATAGACCAAAACCCTAGATTAACAAACCTTCCTCCTTCAACAAGTCAGCCTTCCAATGAGATATTGCAACCTTCAATAGTCTTCTCTTATCTAAGAGCTACAACCCAACATCAACCTAGAAATTTCGGTCCCAGCTTCACCATCAACTACAACCCAGCATCAACCTAGAAATTTCGGTCCCAACTTCACCAGCAACTTCAAACTTTCGGCCTTCCCAGTAACTGCAGAATTTCGGCCCCTCCAACAGCTTCACACGTGTGGGAAAAAGAGAAAATTTCGACTTCTTATGTTTGTGAGAGACCTCCTTCTCCTTCACCATCCTTCTTCTTCTTCTTCCTTAAAATCCACACTTTTTCTGGCCCCAGAAGATCGAACTTGTTATGAGTGAGTGACAAATGAGGTCGAGTTGCTGCCTTTATATAGTGATTCTACTACCCGGTTTAGGCCGACTTGTCCAGTTTGAGGCCAACTTGGTGGAGGAGGCCTAATTGACCTATTTTACAATAAAATAAATTTCTTCTTTGCCAAATAAATCCCAAGAAGGGTTCTTTACAATATGACACAGATAATGACACTTGACATAAACTCTAGAAGCCTTCAATGGAGACTTTGACCTAAAAACAATTGACCAAAGCATGAAACCCATGCTTTAATAAGTCAATTTATTTAATAATAAAATTTCTTTTTCTTTCCTTTGATAAATACATTTTATTATGACTCAAATACAATTATGAAGACCGACACTAGTTACATTCTTCAACAATATCTATGCTATTTAAGCTCTTGTTGTTTATTTGTGATATCATATATAATATTACTTTGTGCAGTGATTAAATAAAATTGTACTGTCTAGGAGGGTTGAGTGGGGAAGATACCCTAAACATTGTAGATGCAATGCAGAGGATGGGTGAGTCATGTTGTTTTCTATCAAAATAGTGTTATTATTATTCATTTGTTTGATGCTTTCTCTTTCTAGCGTGGTTCTGGGGTAGTACCACTTAATTAGTGGTTTGACATATACATCAAATGGTATGTTTAAATTTATATGCTTTCTTGCTCCACATCACACACACAACCCCACACATTGTGGCCTAGATCGGAAGGTCGAGCAAGCAAGCATACTGACCCTTCAACCAATCAACCATTGTGCTAATAGACAACACTATTGCCTTGTGGTGCCTCTATGATTTTGGGTGTTCAATATGTTTAGATATGTTTAGATCCCTCTCACAAAAAGAATCATCTCTTAGGATAACATTCATTTCCTTATACCTAGTAGAATTACATCTTGTTTAGAAGATTTTTATATATTTTGAGATATAGCATGGAATATAAATGGATTGGAATTAAGTTGGATGACAAGTGCATCCCTTCAACTGTCGAGTTTAACTTTAATTAGAATTGTAATATTTTATTGTGTATCTACTGTAGATGCTTGATTCCAGTGGGAACAAATACGTGAAATACAAAATGGATTATCCCTCTTTATATAACAGAACTCAAAGGCAAGAATTTTTCATATTATGATTGATTATTGCATTCAACCCTCCAGCTAACTTGTATAATTATTCTAATATCTTGATTATGTATCTATTGTAGATGGCTTGTTTTAATGAGCACGAGTAAGTGGAATATAAAATGAAGTGTCTAACATTATATAACAAACTCTAGAGAAGGTATGTTTCTTATTATGAATAACTATTAGTTTTGGAGTTTGCTTACCGCTACTATTTCTGTCTATATTTTAACCATATTCACCCAACTTTTTTTTTTCCCTCTCAGTGGAGGAGAGGACATTGCAATAGAGATAATGTGCAAAGGGGAATCTTGTAATTTTTATTTGTTGTTGCGTACATGTTTTGGTTTTGTTGAGTTTGAACATGACCATGCTTTGTGTTGTACTCATTTTCTTTTGTTTTGTATTTTTTTCCCATTTCTTGTAGTTGGTATTTGGTTTTATTCGTTGGGTGCTCGAAAGGAATGAAATGGAGCAAGGAGAGAAAATTAAAGTGACGAGATGGACGTTATCATTCATAAATGAAGGTGAATCACCTTAACTATATGCAATGCACTTTACTCACTATTATCTTTTCCTCATTTGTGACACCATTTAATTGTTTTTCAATTTATCATATGTTTTATATTTTGTCTCATACTAAACTATATTGATCTGCTTTGTGTAGCAAGTGACTACAACTGTATAGTCTATGAAGTTCAAGTGGTGAAGATACCGTAGACATTCTACAAAAGCAGCACGAACAATTGGTGAGCCATAATTTTTTCTTGTATGATAATATTGTGCTTTAAGCCACTAAAATATTTGTTGTTTATGCAACGATTTATCCTTTTGTCATGGCTTCAGGGTAGTATGATCTTGTTAATGGGTGTTAGGTTTGAGATTTTCCTAGAACTTTGATATGGAATAAAGGGAAAAGTTATAGTTGGTTTCACATTTTTAGAGCTTATTGTTCATGCTTGATGGTGCTATAATGTTAACCAAGGGCAAGCATGTGTATGGTTAATTCATCGCTCTATATAATTGTTATTTAGTTTCTCTCGTAGTTTATTTATGATCTCATATATAATATTACTTTGTGTTGTGAGTGACTACATATATAGTGCCTAATATTTAATTTCTCTCATGGTTTATTCGTGATCTCATATATAACATTGATTTTTGTAGTGAGTGACTACAATTGTAGTGTTTGGGATGGTTTAGTGGAGAAGATACCTTAGGCAATGCGGATGCAACATAGGGGATGGGTGAGTCATGTTGTTTTCATTTACTCAAAAAGATTACCTCTTATGAAAACATTGTCTTATTCCTAATTGAAGTACATCTAGTTTAGAAAATCTATATTTTCTTAAGGTATAGCATTGCAGATAACTAGACTCAGACTAAGTTGCATGAGAAGTTTATGAATTCAAACTCTCTCTAGTTTAACGTATTTTAGAAATCTAATATTTTTTTTGTGTATCTATTGCAGATGGCTTGTACTAGCGGGCATGAATTCATGCAATACAAAATGTGATCTCCCCTTTTATATAACAATGTCAAAGAAAGGTGTATTTGTTATTAAGATTAATTATTGCATTCAACTCTCCAGATTAACTTATATAATGATTGTAATATCTTATTTTCTATCTGTTTTAGATGGCTTGTTGTGATGAGCACTAGTAAATGGAATACAAAAGAGAGTGTCCATCGTTATAAACCAAACTATAGGGGAAGTGCATTTCCGATTATGTGTACTTATTGGTTTTAAACATGCTTACATTACTAACTGTGTGCATTTTAACCTTTTTCAGCCCACTTTTTTTCCTTTCAGCGGCGGAGAGCACATTGTAGGAGAGATGATGTGCAAAGGGGATGTTTGCAATTTTTCCTTTGTTCTTGTTTGCATGTTTTGTTGAGTTTGAGCATGGCCATGCTTCGTGTTGTACTTGTTTTCCTTTGTTTTGACTTTTTTTCTTGTTTTTGTAGTTTGGTTTGGGTTTCGTTTTTTTAGGGTGTGTTGTACTCGTTTTCCTTCTTTTTATTGTTGTTTTTTTTGTACTTTGGTCTTGGTTTTGTTTGTTGGGTGTGGAAACAGAAATGAAGCATACAAGGAAAATGGAGATTATTGTTCATAAATGAAGGTGAGTCAACATACCTATATGCAATGCACTTCAGTTAAAAGAACCTTTTGCTAATTTGTGGGTTCATTTGTTTGCTATTTAATTTATTATATGTTTTATCGATGCTGCCATAATCAACTATATACGTCTTCTTTATGTAGTGAAGAACTAATTGTATAGTCTACAATAGTGAAGTGGTGAAGATGCACTAAATATTCTGCAAATGTGGCACAAAGGATGGGTGAGACGTACTTTATTCATACAAAATACTTTTTTCCTTTAATACGCTGAAATATTTTGTTGTTTGCACAATGATTTACCATTTTGTCATGGTTTCGAGATAGTATGATCTTGTTCATGGGTGTGAGATTCGAGACTTTTTCTAGAACTTTGGTCTTGGTTTTGCTTGTTGTGTGTGGAAACGAAAATGAAGCAGACAAGGAAAATGTAGATTATTGTTCATGAATCATAAACGAAGGTGAGTCAACATACCTATATGCAATGCATTTCAGTTAAAAGAATCTTTTGCTAATTTGTGGTTTCATTTGTTTCCTATTCAATTTATTATATGTTTTAATGATGCTTTCATAATCAACTATATATATTTTCTTTATGTAGTGAAGAACTACAATTGTATAATCTACAAAGGTAAAGAAGTAAAGATGCACTAAACATAGATTATTGTTCATGAATCATAAATGAAGGTGAGTCAACATACCTATATGCAATGCACTTCAGTTAAAAGAATATTTTGTTAATTTGTGGGTTCATTTGTTTGCTATTCAATTTATTATATGTTTTACAGATGCTCTCATAATCAACTATATATATTTTCTTTATGTAGTGAAGAACTACAATTGTATGATCTACAAAGGTAAAGTAGTGAAGATGCACTAAACATTCTGCGAACGTCGCAGAAAGGATGGGTGAGACTTACTTTTTTCCCACAAAATACTTTTGTCCTTAATAGCTGAAATATTTTGTTGTTTACACAATGATTTATCATTTTGTCATGGTTTCGAGGTAGTATGATTTTGTTCATGGGTGTGAGGTTCAAGACTTTTTTCCAGAACTTTGATATGAAACAAATGGAAAAGTTATACTAGGATTTACATGTCCAGGACTTATTGTTCATGATTGTCACAACTATAATATTAGCCAAGGGAGGGCAGGTATGTTTATGGTTAATTGATCGCTCTATATGTATGTTATTTAAGCTCATGTATGTTATTTAAGCTCTTGTGGTTTATTTGTGATATCATATATAATATTACTTTGTGTAGTGTGTGACTACAGTTGTACTGTTTGGGAGGGTTGTGTGGAGAAGATGCCCTTCGCATTGTAGATGCAATGTAGAGGATGGGTGAGTCATGTTGTTTTCCAACAAAACAGTGTTATTATTATTCGTTTGCTCGACATTTTCTCCTTTTAGCCTTGTGGTCCCTTGGATTTTGGGTGTTCAATACGTTTAGATATGTTTAGATCCCCCTCACAAAAGGAATCATCTCTTATGATAACATTGATTTCCTTATTCCTAGTAGGATTACATCTTGTTTAGAAGATTTATATATTTTTAGATATAGCATGGAATATAAATGGGCTGGAATCTAAATGGGTTGATTCCAGTGGGCACAAATACGTGAAGTACATAATGGATTACATCCCCCTTTATATAACAGAACATGAAAACAAGAATGTTTCATATTATGATTGATTATTACATTCAACCCTCCAGTTTAAGATGTATAATGATTCTAATATCTTTATTATGTATCTATTGTAGATGGTTTGTTCTGTTGAGTACGAGTAAGTGGAATATAAAATGGAGTGAATTAAAGTGGCGAGATGGGGGTTATCATTCATAAATGAAGGTGAATCACCTTAAATATATGCAATGCACTTCACTCACTATGATCTTTTCCTCATTTGTGACACCATTTACTTGCCTTTCAAGTTTTCATATGTTTTATATGTGGTCTCATACTAAACTATATTGATATGCTTTGTGTAGCAAGTGACTACAACTGTATAGTCCATGAAGGTCAAGTGGTGAAGATACCCTAGACATTCGACAAAAGCAGCACGAACAATTGGTGAGCCATAATATTTTCTTGTATGATAATATTGTGCTTTAAGCCCCTAAAATATTTGTTGTTTATGCAACGATTTATCCTTTTGTCATGGCTTCAGGGTAGTATGATTTTGTTAATGGGTGTGAGGTTTGAGATTTTCCAAGAACTTTGATACGGAATAAAGGGAAAAGTTATAGTTGGTTTCACATTTTTAGAGCTTATTGTTCATGCTTGTTAGTGCTATAATGTTAACCAAGGGCAAGCAAGTATGTGTATGGTTAATTCATCGCTCTTTATAATTGTTATTCAGTTTCTCTCGTGGTTTATTTAATATCTCATATATAATATTACTTTGTGCCGTGAGTGACTACATATATAGTGCCTAATATTTAATTTCCCTCATGGTTTATTCGTGATCGCATATATAATATTGATTTGTGTAGTGAGTGACTACAGCTGTAGTGTTTGGGATGGTTAGTGGAGAAGATACCTTAGGCAATGTGGATGCAACATAGGGGATGGGTGAGTCATGTTGTTTTCATTTTCTCAAAAAGATTACCTTTTATTAAAACATTGTATTATTCCTAGTAGTTGTACATCTAGTTTAGAAAATCTATATTTTCTTGAGGTATAGCATCGAAGATAACTAGACTCAGACTAAGTTGCATGACAAGTTCATGAATTCAAACTCTCTCTAGTTTAACGTATTTTAGAAATGTAATATATTTTTGTGTATCTATTGCAGATGGCTTGTTCTAGCGGGCATGAATTCGTGCAATACAAAATGGGATCTCTCGTTTTATATAACAATGCCAAAGAAAGGTGTATTTGTTATTATGATGAATTAATGCATTCAACTCTCCAGTTTAACGTATATAATGATTGTAATATCTTATTTTCTATCTGCTTTAGATGGCTTGTTGTGATGAGCACTAGTAAATGGAATACAAAAGAGAGTGTCCATCATTATAAAACAAACTCTAAGGGAGGTGCATTTCCTATTATGTATAATTATTGGTTTTTAAACATGCTTACATTACTAACTGTGTACATTTTAACCTTTTTCAACCCATTTTTTTTCCTTTCAGCGGCCGAGAGCACATTGTAGGGGGATGATGTGCAGAGGGGATGTTTGCAATTTTTCCTTTGTTCTTGTTTGCATGTTTTGTTGAGTTTGAGCATGGCCATGCTCTGTGTTTTACTTGTATTCCTTTGTTTTGATTTTTTTTCTTGTTTTTTTTAGTTCTGTTTAGGTTTCGTTTTTTTGGTTGTGTTGTACTCGTTTTCCTTTTCTGTTTTCATATTTTTTGTACTTTGGTCTTGGTTTTGTTTGTTGGGTGTGGAAACGAAAATGAAGCAGACCAGGAAAATGGAGATTATTGTTCATAATTGAAGGTGAGTCAACATACCTATATGCAATGCACTTCAGTTAAAAGAACCTTTTGATAATTTACGAGTTCATTTGTTTGCTATTCAATTTATTATATGTTTTATCGATGCTGTCATAATCAACTATATATATCTTCTTTATGTAGTGAAGAACTACAATTGTATAGTCTACAAAAGTGAAGTGGTGAAGATGCACTAAACATTATACAAATGTGGCACAAAGGATGGGTGAGATGTACTTTATTCCTGCAAAATACTTTTGTCGTTTAATATGATGAAATATTTTGTTGTTTGCACAATGATTTATCATTTTGTCATGGTTTCGAGATAGTATGATCTTGTTCCTGGGTGTGAGATGGTGAGATGTACTTTATTCCTACAAAATACTTTTGTCCTTTAATATGCTAAAATATTTTGTTGTTTGCACAATGATTTATCATTTTGTCATGGTTTCGAGAATGTATGATCTTGTTCATGGGTTTTGTTTGTGGGTGTGGAAATGAAAATGAAGTAGACAAGGAAAATGGAGATTGTTGTTCATAATGAAGGTGCGTCAACATAGCTATATGCAATGCACTTCAGTTAAAAGAACCTTTTGCTAATTTGTGGGTTCATTAGTTTGCTATTCAATTTATTATATGTTTTATTGATGCTATCATAAACAATTATATATATCTTCTTTATGTAGTGTAGAACTACAATTGTATAGTCTACAAAAATGAAGTGGTGAAGATGCACTAAACATTCTCCAAATGTGGCACAAAGGATGGGTGAGACGTATTTTATTCCTACAAAATACTTTTGTCTTCTAATATGCTGAAATATTTTGTTGTTTGCACAATGATTTATCATTTTGTCATGGTTTTGAGATAGTATGATCTTGTTCATGGGTGTGAGATTCGAGACTTTTTCTAGAACTTTGGTCTTGCTTTTGTTTATTGGATGTGGAAACGAAAATGAAGCGGACGAGGAAAATGTAGATTATTGTTCATGAATCATAAATGAAGGTGAGTCAACATACCTATATGCAATGCACTTCAGATTAAAAGAATCTTTTGCTAATTTGTGGCTTCATTTGTTTGCTGTTCAATTTATTATATGTTTTACCAATGCTCTCATAATCAACTATATGTATTTTCTTTATGTAGTGAATAACTAAAATTGTCTAATCTACAAAGGTAAAGTAGTGAAGATGCACTAAACATTCTACGAATGTGGCAGAAAGGATGGGTGAGAGACATATTTTTTTGCCACAAAATACTTTTGTCCTTAATCGCTGAAATATTTTGTTGTTTGCACAATGATTTATCATGTTGTCATGGTTTTGAGGTAGTATGATCTTGTTTATGGGTGTGAGGTTCAAGACTTTTTCCAGAATTTTGATATGAAACAAATGGAAAAGGTATTCTAAGATTTACATGTTGAGGGCTTATTTTTCATGATTGTCACAACTATAATATTAGCCAAGGGGGGGCAAGTATGTTTATGGTTAATTGATCGCTTATATATGTATTATATTTAAGCTCTTGTGGTTTATTCGTGATATAATATATAATATTACTTTGTGCAGTGTGTGACTACAATTGTACTGTTTGGGAGGGTTGAGTGGAGAAGATGCCCTTGGCATTGTAGATGCAATGCAGAGGATGGGTAAGTCATGTTGTTTTCCAACAAAATAGTGTTATTATTATTCATTTGCTCGACATTTTCTCCTTTTAGCCTTGTGGCCCCTTGGATTTTAGGTGTTCAATAGGTTTAGATATGTTTAGATCCCTCTCACAAAAGGAATCATCTCATGATAACATTGATTTCCTTATTCCTAGTAGGATTACATCTTGTTTAGAAGATTTATATATATTTAGATATAGCACGAAATATAAATGGGTTGGAATTAAGTTGGATGACAAGTTCATGCCTTCAACTCTCTAGTTTAACAGAATTTTAATATTTTATTGTGCATATATTGCAGATGGTTGATTCCAGTGGGCACAAATACGTGAAGTACATAACGGATTACATACCCTTTTATATAACAGAACTTGAAAACAAGAACGTTTCATATTATGATTGATTATTACATTCAACCCTCCTGTTTAACATGTTTAATGATTCTAATATCTTTATTATGTATCTATTGTAGATGGTTTGTTCTGTTGAGTACGAGTAAGTGGAATATAAAATGGAGTGAATTAAAGTGGCGAGATGGAGGTTATCATTCATAAATGAAGGTGAATCACGTTAAATATATGAAATGCACTTCATCATTCATAAATGAAGGTAAATCACGTTAAATATATGAAATGCACTTCACTCACTATGATCTTTTCCTCATTTGTGACACCATTTACTTGCCTTTCAAGTTATCATATGTTTTATATGTGGTCTCATACTAAACTATATTGATCTGCTTTGTGTAGCAAGTGACTACAACTGTATAGTCCATGAAGGTCAAGTGGTGAAGATACCCTAGACATTCGACAAAGGCAACCCGAACAATTGGTGAGCCATAATATTTTCTTGTATGATAATATTGTGCTTTAAGCCACTAAAATATTTGTTGTTTATGCAACGATTTATTTTATTGTCATGGCTTCAGGGTAGTATGATCTTGTTAATGGGTGTGAGGTTTGAGATTTTCCAAGAACTTTAATACGGAATAAAGGGAAAAGTTATAGTTGGTTTCACATTTTTAGAGCTTATTGTTCATGCTTGTTGGTGCTATAATGTTAACCAAGGGAAAACAAGTATGTGTATGGTTAATTCATTGCTCTATATAATTATTATTCAGTTTCTCTCGTGGTTTATTTATGATCACATATATAATATTACTTTGTGTCATGAGTGACTACATATATAGTGCCTAATATTTAATTTCCCTCATGGTTTATTTGTGATCTCATATATAGTATTGATTTGTGTAGTGAGTGACTACAGTTGTAGTGTTTGGGATGGTTTAGTGGAGAAGATACCTTAGGCAATGTGGATGCAACTTAGGGGATGGGTGAGTTATGTTGTTTTCATTTTTTCAAAAAGATTACATCCTATTAAAACATTGTATTATTCCTAGTAGTTGTACATCTAGTTTAGAAAATCTATTTTCTTGAGGGATAGCATCGAGGATAACTAGACTCAGACTAAGTTGCAAGACAATTTCATGAATTCAAACTCTCTAGTTTAACGTATTTTAGAAATGTAATATATTTTTGTGTATCTATTGCAGATGGCTTGTTCTAGCGGGCATGAATTCGTGCAATACAAAATGTGATCCCCCCTTTTCTATAACAATGCCAAAGGAAGGTGTATTTGTTATTTTGATTAATCAATGCATTCAACTCTCGAGTTTAAATTATATAATGATTGTAATATCTTATTTTCTATTTGCTTTGGATGGCTTGTTGTGATGAGCAGTAGCAAATGGAATACAATAGAGAGTGGAATACAATAGAGAGTGTCCATCGTTATAAAACAAACTCTAAGGTAGGTGCATTTCCTATTATGTATAATTATTTGTTTTTAAACATACTTACATTACTAACTGTGTGCATTTTAACCTTTTTCAGCCCACTTTTTTTCCTTTCAGCGGCGGAGAGCGCATTGTAGGGGAGATGATGTGCAAAGGGGATGTTTGCAATTTTTCCTTTGTTTTTGTTTGGATGTTTTGTTGAGTTTGATCATGGCCATGCTTTGTGTTTTACTTGTTTTCCTTTTTTTCAATTTTTTTTTCTCGTTTTTTTTTAGTTCTGTTTAGGTTTCGTTTTTTTGGTTGTGTTGTACTCGTTTTCCTTTTTTGTTTTCACATTTTTTGTACTTTGGTCTTGGTTTTGTTTGTTGGGTGTGGAAACGGAAATAAAACAGACAAGGAAAATGGAGATAATTGTTCATAAATGAAGGTGAGTCAACATACCTATATGCAATGCACTTTAGTTAAAAGAACCTTTTGCTAATTTGCGGGTTCATTTCTTTGCTATTCAATTTATTATATGTTTTATCGATGTTGTTATAATCAACTATATATATCTTCTTTATGTAGTGAAGAACTACAATTGTATAGTCTACAAAAGTGAAGTGGTGAAGATGCACTAAACATTCTACAAACGTGGCACAAATGATGGGTGAGATGTACTTTATTCCCACAAAATACTTTTGCCGTTTAATACGCTGAAATATTTTGTTGTTTGCATAATGATTTATCATTTTGTCATGGTTTCGAGATAGTACGATCTTGGTCATGGGTGTGAGATTGTGAGATGTACTTTATTCCTACAAAATACTTTTGTCCTTTAATATGCTAAAATATTTTGTTGTTTGCACAATGATTTATCATTTTGTCATGGTTTTGAGATAGTATGATCTTTCTTCATGGGATTTGTTTGTTGGTTGTGGAAACGAAAATGAAGAAGGCAAGGAAAATGGAGATTATTGTTCATAAATGAAGGTGCATCAACGTACCTATATGCAATGCACTTCAGTTAAAAGAACCTTTTGATAATTTGTGGGTTCATTAGTTTGCTATTCAATTTGTTATATGTTTTATCGATGCTGTCATAATCAACTATATATATTTTCTTTATGTAGTAAAGAACTATAATTGTATAGTATACAAAAGTGAAGTGGTGAAGATGCACTAAACATTCTCCAAATGTGGCATAAAAGATGGGTGAGACATACTTTATTCCTACAAAATACTTTTCTCCTTTAATATGCTGAAATATTTTGTTGTTTACACAATGATTTATCATTTTGTCATGGTTTTGAGATAGTATGATCTTGTTCATGGGTGTGAGATTCGAGACTTTTTCCAGAACTTTGTTTGTTGGATGTGGAAACGAAAATGAAGCAGACAAGGAAAATGTAGATTATTGTTCATGAATCATAAATGAAGGTGAGTCAACATACCTATATGCAATGCACTTCAGTTAAAAGAATCTTTTGCTAATTTGTGGCTTCATTTGTTTGATATTCAATTTATTATATGTTTTACTGATGCTCTCGTAATCAACTATATATATTTTCTTTATGTAGTGAAGAACTACATTTGTATAATCTACAAAGGTAAAGTAGTGAAGATGCACTAAACATTCTACGAACGTGGCAGAAAAGATGGGTGAGATATACTTTTTTCCCACAAAATACTTTTGTGCTTAATAGCTAAAATATTTTGTTGTTTGCACAATGATTTATCATTTTGTCATGGTTTCGAGGTAGTATGATCTTGTTCCTGGGTGTGAGGTTCAAGACTTTTTCCAGAATTTTGATATGAAACAAACGGAAAAGTTATACTAGGATTGACATCTTGAGGGCTTATTTTTCATGATTGTCACAACTATAATATTAGCCAAGGGGGGGTAGGTATGTTTATGGTTAATTGATCGCTTATATATGTATTATATTTAAGCTCTTGTGGTTTATTCGTGATATAATATATAATATTACTTTGTGCAGTGTGTGACTACAATTGTACTGTTTGGGAGGTTTGAGTGGAGAAGATGCCCTTGGCATTGTAGATGCAATGCAGAGGATGGGTGAGTCATGTTGTTTTCCAACAAAATAGTGTTATTATTATTCATTTGCTCGACATTTTCTCCTTTTAGCCTTGTGGCCCCTTGGATTTTAGGTGTTGAATATGTTTAGATATATTTAGATCCCTCTCACAAAAAGAATCATTTGTTATGATAACATTGATTTCCTTATTCCTAGTAGGATTACATCTTGTTTAGAAGATTTATATATTTTTAGATATAGCACGAAATATAAATGGGCTGGAATTAAGTTGGATGACAAGTTCATGCCTTCAACTCTCCAGTTTAACAAAATTTTAGTATTTTATTGTGCATATATTGCAGATGGTTGATTCCAGTGGGCATAAATACATGAAGTACATAATGGATTACATACCCTTTTATATAACAGAACTTGAAAACAAGAATGTTTCATATTATGATTGATTATTACATTCAACCCTCCAGTTTAACATGTTTGATGATTCTAATATCTTTATTATGTATATATTGTAGATGGTTTGTTCTGTTGAGTACGAGTAAGTGGAATATAGAATGGAGTGAATTAAAGTGGCGAGATGGAGGTTATCATTCATAAATGAAGGTGAATCACGTTAAATATATGAAATGCACTTCACTCACTATGATCTTTTCCTCATTTGTGACACCGTTTACTTGCCTTTCAAGTTATCATATGTTTTAGATGTGGTCTCATACTAAACTATATTGATCTGCTTTGTGTAGCAAGTGACTGCAACTGTATAGTCCATGAAGGTCAAGTGGTGAAGATACCCAAGACATTCGACAAAGGCAACACGAACAATTGGTGAGCCATAATATTTTATTGTATGATAATATTGTGCTTTAAGCCACTAAAATATTTGTTGTTTATGCAATGATTTATCCTTTTGTCATGGCTTCAGGGTAGTATGATCTTGTTAATGGGTGTGAGGTTTGAGATTTTCCAAGAACTTTAAT
This sequence comes from Pinus taeda, assembly GCA_000404065.3. Lineage (NCBI taxonomy): Eukaryota > Viridiplantae > Streptophyta > Pinopsida > Pinales > Pinaceae > Pinus > Pinus taeda. The sequence goes on along the minus strand of APFE031338669.1, from coordinate 11,085 downwards.
ACGGAATAAAGGGAAAAGTTATAGTTGGTTTCACATTTTTAGAGCTTATTGTTCATGCTTGTTGGTGCTATAATGTTAACCAAGGGCAAGCATGTGTATGGTTAATTTATCGCTCTATATAATTATTATTTAGTTTCTCGTGGTTTATTTATGATCACATATATAATATTACTTTATGTTGTGAGTGACTACATATATAGTGCCTAATATTTAATTTCCCTCATGGTTTATTTGTTTTCTCATATATAATATTAATTTGTGTAGTGAGTGACTATAGTTGTAGTGTTTGGGATGGTTTAGTGGAGAAGATACCTTAGGCAATGTGGATGCAACATAGGGGATGGGTGAGTCATGTTGTTTTCATTTTTTCAAAAAGATTACCTCTTATTAAAACATTGTATTATTCCTAGTAGTTGTACATCTAGTTTAGAAAATCTATATTTTCTTGAGGTATAGCATCGATGATAACTAGACTCAGACTAAGTTGTATGACAAGTTCATGAATTCAAACTCTCTCTAGTTTAACGTATTTTAGAAATGTAATATATTTTTGTGTATCTATTGCAGATGGCTTGTTCTAACGGGCATGAATTTGTGTAATACAAAATGGGATCTCCCCTTTTATATAACAATGTCAAAGAAAGGTGTATTTGTTATTTTGATTAATTAATGCATTCAACTCTCCAGATTAACTTATATAATGATTGTAATATCTTATTTTCTATCTGTTTTAGATGGCTTGTTGTGATGAGCACTAGTAAATGGAATACAAAAGAGAGTGTCCATCGTTATAAAACAAACTCTAGGGGAGGTGCATTTCCGATTATGTATAATTATTGGTTTTAAACATGCTTACATTACTAACTGTGTGCATTTTAACCTTTTTCAGCCCACTTTTTTTCCTTTCAGCGGTGGAGAGCACATTGTAGGGGAGACGATGTGCAGAGGGGATGTTTGCAATTTTTCTTTTGTTCTTGTTTGCATGTTTTGTTGAGTTTGAGCATGGCCATGCTTTGTATTTTACTTGTTTTCCTTTGTTTTGATTTTTTTCTTGTGTTTTTAGTTTTGTTTAGGTTTCGTTTTTTTGGTTGTGTTGTACTCGTTTTCCTTTTTTTTTTTCACATTTTTTGTACTTTGGTCTTGGTTTTGTTTGTTGGGTGTGGAAATGGAAATGAAGCAGACAAGGAAAATGGAGATTATTGTTCATAAATGAAGGTGAGTCAACATACCTATATGCAATGCACCTCAATTAAAAGAATATTTTGTTAATTTGCGAGTTCATTTGTTTGCTATTCAATTTATTATATGTTTTATCGATGCTGTCATAATCAACTATATATATCTTCTTTATGTAGTGAAGAACTACAATTGTATAGTCTACAAAAGTGAAGTGGTGAAGATGCACTAAACATTCTACAAACTTGGCACAAAGGATGGGTGAGATGTACTTTTGTTGTTTAATATGCTGAAATATTTTGTTGTTTGCACAATGATTTATCATTTTGTCACGGTTTCGAGATAGTATGATCTTGTTCATGGGTGTGAGATTGTGAGATGTACTTTATTCCTACAAAATAATTTTGTCCTTTAATATGCTGAAATATTTTGTTGTTTGCACAGTGATTTATCATTTTGTCATGGTTTCGAGATAGTATGATCTTGTTCATGGGTTTTGTTTGTTGGGTGTAGAAATGAAAATGAAGCAGACAAAGAAAATGGAGATTATTGTTCATAAATGAAGGTGAGTCAACATACCTATATGCAATGCACTTTAGTTAAAAGATCCTTTTGCTAATTTGTGGGTTCATTTGTTTGCTATTCAATTTATTTTATGTTTTATCGATGCTGTCATAATCAACTATATATATCTTCTTTAAACTATATATATCTTCTTTATGTAGTGAAGAACTACAATTGTATAGTCTACAAAAGTGAAGTGGTGAAGATGCACTACATATTCTCCAAATGTGGCACAAAGGATGGATGAGACGTACTTTATTCCTACAAAATACTTTTCTCGTTTAATATGCTGAAATATTTTGTTGTTTGAACAATGATTTATCATTTTGTCATGGTTTTGAGATAGTATGATCTTGTTCATGGGTGTGATATTCGAGACTTTTTCCAGAACTTTGGTCTTGCTTTTGTTTGTTGGGTGTGGAAACGAAAATGAAGCAGACAAGGAAAATGTAGATTATTGTTCATGAATCATAAATGAAGGTGAGTCAACATACCTATATGCAATGCACTTCAGTTAAAAGAATCTTTTGCTAATTTGTGGGTTCATTTGTTTGCTATTGAATTTATTATATGTTTTACCGATGCTCTCATAATCAACTATATATATTTTCTTTATCTAGTGAAGAACTAGAATTGTATAATTTACAAAGGTATAGTAGTGAAGATGCACTAAACAATTTACAAACGTGGAAGAAAGGATGGGTGAGACATACTTTTTTCCCACAAAATACTTTTGTCCTTAATAGCTGAAATATTTTGTTGTTTGCACAATGATTTATCATTTTGTCATAGTTTCGAGGTAGTATGATGTTGTTCATGGGTGTGAGGTTCAAGACTTTTTGAAGAATTTTGATATGAAACAAATGGAAAAGTTATACTAGGATTTACATGTTGAGGGCTTATTTTTCATGATTGTCACAACTATAATATTAGCCAAGGGAGGGCAGGTATGTTTATGGTTAATTGATCGCTTATATATGTATTATATTTAAGCTCTTGTGGTTTATTCGTGATATAATATATAATATTACTTTTTGCAGTGTGTGACTACAATTGTACTGTTTGGGAGGGTTGACTGGAGAAGATGCCCTTGGCATTGTAGATGGAATGCAGAGGATGGGTGAGTCATGTTGTTTTCCAACAAAATAGTGTTATTATTATTCATTTGCTCGACATTTTCTCCTTTTAGCCTTGTGGCCCCTCAGATTTTGGGTGTTCAATATGTTTAGATCTCTCTCACAAAAAGAATCATCTCTTATGATAACATTGATTTCCTTATTCCTAGTAGGATTACATCTTGTTTAGAAGATTTATATATTTTGTTTAGAAGATTTATATATTTTTAGATATAGCATGGAATATAAATGGGTTGGAATTAAGTTGGATGACAAGTTCATGCCTTCAACTCTCCATTTTAACAGAATTTTAATATTTTATTGTGCATATATTGCAGATGGTTGATTCCAGTGGGCACAAATACGTGAAGTACATAATGGATTATATCCCAGAACTTGAAAACAAGAATGTTTCATATTATGATTGATTATTACATTCAACCCTCCAATTTAACATGTATAATGATTCTAATATCTTTATTATGTATCTATTGTAGGTAGATGGTGTTTCATATTATGATTGATTATTACATTCAACCCTCTAATTTAACATGTATAATGATTCTAATATCTTTATTATGTATCTATTGTAGGTAGATGGTTTGTTCTGTTGAGTACGAGTAAGTGGAATATAGAATGGAGTGAATTAAAGTGGTGAGATGGAGGTTATCATTCATAAATGAAGGTGAATCACCTTAAATATATGCAATGCACTTCACTCACTATGATCTTTTCCTCATTTGTGACACCATTTACTTGCCTTTCAAGTGATCATATGTTTTATATGTGGTCTCATACTAAACTATATTGATCTACTTTTTGTAGCAAGTGACTACCACTGTATAGTCCATGAAGGTCAAGTGGTGAAGATACCCTAGACATTCAACAAAAGCAGCACGAGGAATTGGTGAGCCATAATTTTTTCTTGTATGATAATATTGTGCTTTAAGCCACTGAAATATTTGTTGTTTATGCAACTATTTATCCCTTTGTCATGGCTTCAGTGTAGTATGATCTTGTTAATGGGTGTGAGGTTTGAGATTTTCCAAGAACTTTGATACGGAATAAAGGGAAAAATTATAGTTGGTTTCACATTTTTAGAGCTTATTGTTCATGCTGGTCGGTGCTATAATGTTAACCAAGGGCAAGCAAGTATGTGTATGGTTAATTCATCGCTCTATATAATTGTTATTTAGTTTCTCTCGTGGTTTATTTATGATCTCATATATAATATCACTTTGTGTTGTGAGTGACTACATATATAGTGCCTAATATTTAATTTCTCTCATGGTTTATTCGTGATCTCATATATAACATTGATTTTTGTAGTGAGTGACTACAATTGTAGTGTTTGAGATGGTTTAGTGGAGAAGATACCTTAGGCAATGCGGATGCAACATAGGGGATGGGTGAGTCATGTTGTTTTCATTTACTCAAAAAGATTACCTCTGATGAAAACATTGTCTTATTCCTAATTGAAGTACATTTAGTTTAGAAAATCTATATTTTCTTGAGGTATAGCATTGAAGATAACTAGACTCAGACTAAGTTGCATGAGAAGTTTATGAATTAAAACTCTCTCTAATTTAACGTATTTTAGAAATCTAATATTTTTTTGTGTATCTATCTCATATGGAATACAAAAGAGAGTGTCCATTGTTATAAAACAAACTCTAGGGGAGGTGCATTTCCTATTATGAATAATTATTGGTTTTTAAACATGCTTATATTACTAACTGTGTGCATTTTAACCTTTTTCAGCCCACTTTTTTTCCTTTCAGCGACGGAGAGCAAATTGTAGGGGAGATGATGTGCAGAGAGGATGTTTGCAATTTTTCCTTTGTTCTTGTTTACATGTTTTGTTGAGCTTGAGCATGGCCATGCTTTGTGTATTACTTGTTTTCCTTTGTTTTGATTTTTTTCTTGTTTTTTAAGTTCTGTTTAGGTTTCATTTTTTTGGTTGTTTTGTACTCGTTTTCCTTTTTTTTTCACATTTTTTGTACTTTGGTTTTGGTTTGTTTGTTGGGTGTGGAAACGGAAATGAAGCAGACAAGGAAAATGGAGATTATTATTCATAAATGAAGGTGAGTCAGCATACCTATATGCAATGCATTTCAGTTAAAAGAATCTTTTGCTGATTTGCGGGTTCATTTGTTTGCTATTCAATTTATTATATGTTTTATCGATGCTGGTCATAATCAACTATATATATATATATATATATATATATATCTTCTTTATGTAGTGAAGAACTACCAATTGTATAGTCTACAAAAGTGAAGTGGTGAAGATGCACTAAACATTTTAGTATTTTACAAACGTGGCACAAAGGATGGGTGAGATGTACTTTATTCCTACAAAATACTTTTGTCCTTTAATATGTTGAAATATTTTGTTGTTTGCACAATGATTTATCATTTTGTCATGGTTTCGAGATAGTATGATCTTGTTCATTGGTGTGAGATTGTGAGATGTACTTTATTGTTACAAAATGGTTTTGTCCTTTAAAATGATGAAATATTTTGTTGTTTGCACAATGATTTATCATTTTGTCATGGTTTCGAAATAGTATGATCTTGTTCATGGGTTTTGTTTGTTGGGTGTGGTAACGAAAATGAAGCAGACAAGGAAATTGAAGATTATTGTTCATAAATGAAGGTGAGTCAACATACCTATATGCAATGCACTTCAGTTAAAAGAACCTTTTGCTAATTTGTGGGTTCATTTGTTTGTTATTCAATTTATTATATGTTTTAACTTTTATCGATGCTGTCATAATCAACTATATATATCTTCTTTATGTAGTGAAGAACTACAATTGTATAGTCTACAAAAGTGAAGTGGTGAAGATGCGCTAAACATTCTCCAAATGTGGCACAAAGGATGGGTGAGATGTATTTTATTCCTACAAAATACTTTACTCCTTTAATATGCTGAAATATTTTTTTGTTTGCACAATGATTTATCATTTTGTCATGGTTTTGAGATAGTATGATCTTGTTCATGGGTGTGAGATTCGAGACTTTTTCTAGAACTTTGGTCATGCTTTTGTTTGTTGGGTGTGAAAACGAAAATGACGCAGACAAGGAAAATGTAGATTATTGTTCATGAATCATAAATGAGGGTGAGTCAACATACCTATATTCAATGCATTCAGTTAAAAGAATCTTTTGCTAATTTGTGGCTTCATTTGTTTGATATTCAATTTATTATATGTTTTGATGCTCTCATAATCAACTATATATATTTTCTTTATGTAGTGAAGAACTACATTTGTATAATCTACAAAGGTAAAGTAGTGAAGATGCACTAGACATTCGACGAACGTGGCAGAAAGGATGGGTGAGACATACTTTTTTCCTGCAAAATACTTTTGTCCTTAATAGCTGAAATATTTTGTTGTTTGCACAATGATTTATCATTTTGTCATGGTTTCGAGGTAGTATGATCTTGTTCATGGGTGTGAGGTTCAAGATTTTTTCCAAAATTTTGATATGAAACAAATGGAAAAGTTATACTACGATTTACATGTTCATGGCTTATTGTTCATGATTGTCACAACTATAATATTAGCCAAGGCAGGGCAGGTATGTTTATGGTTAATTGAGGGCTTATATATGTATTATATTTAAGCTCTCGTGGTTTATTTGTGATATCATATATAATATTACTTTGTGCAGTGTGTGACGACAATTGTACTGTTTGGGAGGGTTGAGTGGAGAATATGCCCTTGGCATTGTAGATGCAATGCAGAAGATGGGTGAGTCATGTTGTTTTCCAACAAAATAGTGTTATTATTATTCATTTACTCGACATTTTCTCTTTTTAGCCTTGTGGGCCCTTGGATTTTAGGTGTTCAATATGTTTAGATCCCTCTCACAAGAAGAATCATCTCTTATGATAACATTGATTCCCTTATTCCTAGTAGGATTACATCTTGTTTAGAAGATTTATATATTTTTAGATATAGCATGGACTATAAATGGGCTGGAATTAAGTTGCATCACAAGTTCATGCCTTCAACTCTCCAGTTTAACTTTTATTAGAATTTTAATATTTTATTGTGTATCTATTGTAGATGGTTGATTCCAGTGGGCACAAATATGTGAAGTACATAATGGATTATACCCCCCTTTATATAACAGAACTTGAAAACAAGAATGTTTCATATTATGATTGATTATTACATTCAACCCTTCAGTTTAACATGTATAATGATTCTAATATCTTTATTATGTATCTATTGTAGATGGCTTGTTCGGTTGAATACAAGTAAGTGGAATATAGAATGGAGTGAATTAAAGTGACGAGATGGAGGTTATCATTCATAAATGAAGGTGAATCACCTTAACTATATGCAATGCACTTCACTCACCATTATCTTTTCCTCATTTGTGACACCATTTACTTGTCTTTCAATTTATCATATGTTTTATATGTGGTCTCATACTAAACTATATTGATTTGTTTTGTGTAGAAAGTGACTACAACTATATAGTCCATGAAGGTCAAGTGGTGAAGATACCCTAGACATTCTACAAAAGCAACACGAAGTTGGTGAGCCATAATTTTTTCTTGTATGATAATATTGTGCTTTAAGCCACTGAAATATTTGTTGTTTATGCAACTATTTATCCTTTTGTCATGGTTTCAGGGTAGTATGATCTTGTTAATGGGTGTGAGGTTTGAGATTTTCCGAGAACTTTGATATGGAATAAAGGGAAAAATTATAGTTGGTTTCACATTTTTAGAGCTTATTGTTCATGCTTGTTGGTGCTATAATGTTAACCAAGGGCAAGCAAGTATGTCTATGGTTAATTCATCGCTTGATATAATTATTATTTAGTTTCTCTCGTGGTTTATTTATGATCTCATATATAATATTACTTTGTGCCATGAGTGACTACATATATAGTGCCTAATATTTAATTTCCCTCATGGTTTATTCATGATCTCATATATAATATTGATTTGTGTACTGAGTGACTACAATTATAGTGTTTGGGATGGTTTAGTGGAGAAGATACCTTAGGCAATGTGGATGCAACATAAGGGATGGGTGAGTCATGTTGTTTTCATTTTCTCAAAAAGATTACCTCTTATTAAAACATTGTATTATTACTAGTAGAAGTACATCTAGTTTAGAAAATCTATATTTTCTCGAGGTATAACATTGAAGATAACTAGACTCAGACTAAGTTGCATGACAAGTTCATGAATTCAAACTCTCTCTAGTTTAAAGTATTTTAGAAGTCTAATATTTTTTTGTGTATCTATTGTAGATGGCTTGTTCTAGCGAGCATGAATTCGTGCAATACAAAATGGGATCTCCCCTTTTATATAACAATGTCAAAGAAAGGTGTATTTGTTATCATGATTAATTATTGCATTCAACTCTCCAGTTTAACTTATATAATGATTGTAATATCTTATTTTCTATCTGTTTTAGATGGCTTGTTGTGATGACCATTAGTAAATGGAATACAAAATAGAGTGTCCATAGTTATAAAACAAACTCTAGGGAATATGCATTTCCTATCATGTATAATTATTGGTTTTTAAACATACTTACATTACTAACTGTGTGCATTTTAACCTTTTTCAGCCCACTTTTTTTCCTTTCAGCGGCAAAGAGCACATTGTAGGAGAGATGATGCGCAGAGGGGATGTTTGCATGTTTTTTTGAGTTTGAGCATGGCCATGCTTTGTGTTGTACTTGTTTTCCTTTGTTTTGATTTTTTTTTCTTGTTTTTTGTAGTTTGATTTAGCTTTTGTTTTTTTGGGTGTGTTGTACTCGTTTTCCTTTTTTTTCACATTTTTTTGTACTTTGGTTTTGGTTTTGTTTGTTGGGTGTGGAAACGGAAATGAAGTAGACAAGGAAAATGGAGATTATTGTTCATAAATGAAGGTGAGTCAACATACTTATATGCAATGCACTTCAGTTAAAAGAATCTTTTGCTAATTTGCGGGTTCATTTGTTTGCTATTTAATTTATTATATGTTTTATTGATGCTGTCATAATCAACTATATATATTTATGTAGTGAAGAACTACAATTGTATAGTCTACAAAAGTGAAGTGGTGAAGATGCACTAAACATTCTACAAACGTGGCACAAAGGATGGGTGAGATGTACTTTATTCCTACAAAATACTTTTGTCCTTTAATAAGTTGAAATATTTTGTTGTTTGCACAATGATTTATCATTTTGTCATGGTTTCGAGATAGTATGATCTTGTTCATGGGTGTGAGATTGTGAGATGTACTTTATTCCTACAAAATACTTTTGTCCTTTAATATGCTGAAATATTTTGTTGTTTGCACAATGATTTATCATTTTGTCATGGTTTCGAGATAGTATGATCTTGTTCATGGGTGTGAGATTTGAGACCTTTTCCAGAACTTTGGTCTTGGTTTTGTTTGTTGGGTGTGGAAATGAAAATGAAGTAGACAAGGAAAATGTAGATTGTTGTTCATGAATCATAAATGAAGGTGAGTCAACATACCTATATGCAATGCACTTCGGTTAAAAGAATCTTTTGCTAATTAATGGCTTCATTTGTTTGCTATTCAATTTATTAGATGTTTTACCGATGCTCTCATAATCAACTATATATATTTTCTTTATGTAGTGAAGAACTACAATTGTATAATCTAGAAAGGTAAATTGGTGAAGATGCACTAAACATTCTACGAACGTGGCACAAAGGATGGGTGAGACATACTTCTTTTCTACAAAATACTTTTGTCCTTAATAGTTGAAATATTTTGTTTTTTGCACAATGATGTATCATTTTGTCATGGTTTCAAGATAGTATGATCTTGTTCATGGGTGTGAGGTTCAAGACTTTTTCCAGAACTTTGATATGAAACAAATGGAAAAGTTATACTAGGATTTACATTCTTAGGGCTTATTGTTCATGATTGTCGCAACTATAATATTAGCCAAGGGAGGGTAGGTATGTTTATGGTGAATTCATCGCTCTATATGTATGTTATTTAAGCTCTTGTGGTTTATTTGTGATATCATATATAATATTACTTTGTGCAGTGTGTGACTACAATTGTACTGTTTGGGAGGGTTGAGTGGAGAAGATTCGCTTGGCATTGTAAACGCAATGTAGAGAATGGGTGAGTCATGTTGTTTTCCAACAAAATAGTGTTATTATTATTCATTTGCTCGACATTTTCTCCTTTTAGCCTTGTGGCCCCTTGGATTTTGGGTGTTCAATAATATGTTTAGATCCCTCTCATAAAAAGAATCATTTCTTATGATAACATTGATTTCCTTATTCCTAGTAGGGTTGCATCTTGTTTAGAAGATTTATATATTTTTAGATATAGCATGGAATATAAATGGGCTGGAATTAAGTTGGATGACAAGTTCATGCTTTCAACTCTCCAGTTTAACTTTTGTTAGAATTTTAATATTTTTTTGTATATATATTGCAGATGGTTGATTCCAGTGGGCACAAATACGTGAAATACATAATGGATTATACCCCCCTTTATATAACAAAACTTGAAAACAAGAATGTTTCATATTATGATTGATTATTACATTCAACCCTCCTGTTTAACATGTATAATGATTCTAATATCTTGATTATGTATCTATTGTAGATGGCTTGTTCTGTTGAGTACGAGTAAGTGGAATATAGAATGGAGTTTCTATCATTATATAACAAACTCTAGAGGAGGTATGTTTCCAGGTATGTTTCCTATTATGAATAACCATTGGTTTTGAAATTTCCTATTATGAATAACCATTGGTTTTGAAATTTTTTATCAATTACTGTGTTTATATTTTAAACCTTATTCACCCTACTTTTTTTCCATTTCAGTTGAGGAGAGGAGGAGAGGACACTGCAATAGTGATAATGTGCAAAGAGGAAGTTCATGATTTTCTATTTGTTGTTTCCTACAACTTTTGTTATTGCTGAGTTTGAACATGACCATGCTTTGTGTTGTACTCATTTTCCTTTGTTTTGTATTTTTCTTTTCTCATTTCTTGTAGTTTGGTATTTGGTTTTTGTTTTTTGGATGTTCAAAAAGAAAGGAAGGGAGCAGGGAGAGAAAATGAAAGTGACAAGATGGAGGTTATCATTCATAAATAAAGATGAATCACCTTAACTATACACAATGCACTTCACTCACAATTATCTTTTGCTCATTTGTGACACCTTTTACTTGTTTTTCAATTTATCATATGTTAGTTCTTGCGATAGAT
>APFE031338667.1:23902-48979 GCA_000404065.3 Pinus taeda | reverse complement strand
AGAACCTTCGTCCGGACATCTGTGTTGCAGTTAGCATGGTGAGCTCATATTTGGTTGAGCCTCACTGGATTGGTGCCAAGAATCTTCTGAGATATCTATAGGGCGCAATCTCTCATGAATTGAGATACATTGCCGGAAATATGAAACCACATGATTATTCGAATGATTAGTGGGTAGGCAGTATGGAGGATCACTAGAGCACTTCTCAGTGTTGTATCTCTTTGGAATTTGCCTCGATATCCCGGATGAGCAGGAAGCAGAAGTCGGTGACTCTGAGCACCACCAAGGCCGAATACATTGCTGATAGTATGGCCTTCCGTGAGGCAATCTGTTTGCTAAAGCTCTTCAGTGAGCTGTTTGTACACATGATGAATACCACTGTGATTCTCTGTGACAACCAGAGGTGGGATTCGATTATTGAGGAATCCCGTATTGGTCGATTGCTCCAGTAGATAGACATCATCTGGGATATGGTAAGTCGATGAGCAAGGAGGCTCCATCGCATTAAGATGATGTACAGTTTGATACACCTTGTCAAAGCCCCGAGGAAAGATCTAATCTATGATTTTCCCAAACGACTTGGAGTTGGCAAGAAACCCTTGTACAAGGGTCCTGCATGTTGCATAAATTGAGCTCTGGGAGCTCTGAGGGCTTGTGGTCCCTACTGGAGCAACATATGACCACAGGGTGACTCACCCTCCCTTGGTTGGTGCGCACTGGAACAAGATGATTCGCTCTCTTGTGGAACAAGATGATTCGATCTCTTGTGGAACAGGATGATTTGCTCTCCATTGTAGCAGGATTGATGTGTTCTCCTGTGAGGCCTGGATTGATGTGTTCTCCATGGCAGCCTGGATTGATGTGTTCTCCATGGCTTTTGTAGTAGGAGTTGTACCATACTATGACGCTGACTTCGGGTCAGTTGAGACTGGTCTGGGATTAGTGGTACATACTTCGAGATTGACTTCGTGTCAGTGCAGTACTGGTCTGGGACCAGTGAGAGTGGTACATACTATGATGCTGACTTTGGGTCGGTTGAGACCGGTCTGGGACCAGTGGTAGGAGTGGTACTTACTATGAAGCTGACTTCGGGTCAGTTGAGACTGGTCTGGGACCAGTGGTACGCACTCTGATTGTAGCAGGATTGATGTGTTCTCCTGTGAGGACAGGATTGATTAAGTTCTCCTATCGAGGCATCCTACCCATGCAGTCTGGGACTCATGGGAAGTACCTCTCATCTGATCAATGAGCAGGGAAATGAAGTTAGGGACCATAGTAGTACCGATGTATGCATCGTTGTATCTACCGTACTCCCTACACTAGGATGACCTCCATTGATCTGGGATCAATGATATTGGTCTGAGACCAGTGGTAGGAGTTGTACATACTATGACACTGACTTTGGGTCGGCTGAGACTGGTCTGGGACCAGTAGTACATACTCCGAGACTGACTTCGTGTCAGTGCAGGACTGGTCTGGGACCAGTGAGAGTCGTACATATTATGATGCTGACTTCGGGTCGGTTAAGACTGGTCTGGGACCAGTAGTACAATATCTGAGCCTGCGATACTGGTCTGGGACCAGTGGTAGGAGTTGTACATACTATGATGCTGACTTTGAGTCGGCTGAGACTGGTTCTGGGACCAGTGGTACATACTCCGAGACTGAATTCATGTCAGTGCAGTACTGGTCTAGGACCAGTGAGAGTGGTACATACTATGACGCAGACTTCGGGTCCACTGAGACTGGTTTGGGACCAGTGGTACACTCTCTGAGACTGCGATACTGGTCTGGGACCAGGAGTGGCACCTACTATGATGCTGAATTTGGGTCAGTTGAGACTGGTCTGGGACTAGTGGTGCGCACTATGAGTCTGAATTCGGGTCAGTGGAGAATGGTATGAGACATTCTCGATCAATTCTTCTTCTTCATAGTTCAGCAGAGATGAGCAGAGCAGAGCAGAGCTAACAGAGCAGAGCAGAGATAGCAGAGCTGAGCTGAGCCAGCAGAGCAGAGCTAGCTGAGCTGAGTTGAGCAGAGCAAAGCCAGCTGAGCTAAGCAGAGTAGAGTAGAGCTAGCAGAGCTGAGTTGAGTAGAGCTGAGCAGAGCTAGGCAGAGCAGTGTAAGGCACTAGTGGCTGAGATAGTACAGTCAGACTTATGGATCACCGGATGGAGTTCTCCCTAGTTGAGAGGGAGTGTTAAATTGGCAACTAGGTCCAAACTCCATGTGGGTCGGCTTATTTATGGCAGCAGATATTTTTATTGGATCCCTCTCATCGAGAGGTGTAGGATTGATCCAAAGATCATCCGATTCCGATAAGTATTTATGGAGATATGAATTTTTTTTTTTTATATAACTATTATCAAGCCGACCAGCTCTTATGTAGTCTCTAGAAGCTCAAACTTCATGCCTATTCACTTATACGTTTTTTAGTATAAATAGAAGGAGACTTTAAGTAATTCTACACACACTCATTCTCTTGTGATCTCTCTTCATCCTGTTTTGGGTTTGATGGAGAAAAGATCCAAAAGATGATGCCCTAATTAAGCCATTCTTTGAGGAGGTTATGCGCTGGTCATATAACACATGGAGAGCACTCATACGCTGAAGCTCCACACACAGTCAAGGGATAAACGTCAGTCACATGGTTATATACGCAGCAACTTCATGTTATATATACACGTTGTTCACATAACTTGGGTATTCTTCTGGAGTTGAGTAGCCGCAGTACTATGAGGAGTAGCCGCAACAATATGATGAAACCCTACGCTGATCTAGGATGCCACAGTCACGCAGGAAGTATATACGCACTTCATGATACATTCACGCTGGTGGAATCATACACAGCAAAATTCATGAATATATGAATGCACAAGATTCATGGATATATATACATGCAGGAGAAGAACCACACACGCTATTCATTACGCTAGTTAATAAATCGATGTTCAATTACGCTGATCAATGAATCTATAAGATACGTTGTTCACTGCTCTGTTCATTGCGCTGGTTAATGAATCAATTGTTGTTCATTGCGCTGGTCAATGGAAACATGTATATGCTTAAAATAAGAACAGAACTTGGGTTTCACCTCTGGAATCCACGTGAATCCTGGGTACAAGCATATGCCATAATAGAAGGACAAAACTCGCATAAAGGGAGGAACTGATGTCATATTTCATATGAAGATGCGTGCAGGGATCCGCTAGTATAAGAAGCAGATCTGCATTATGTTAGAGCATCACTTTGTCTGTCCTCATTCTCACAGAAAATGTCAGATCTTGAGTATCGAGGGTTTATAAAGGATAGAAGAGTCCTAAGGTGTAGATCTAGAACCCAGCAAGCAAGGCTGTAGAAGACCTTGAAGAGCAATATCATCTTCAGGTTGTCTGAACAGTCTATTCTAGTAAGCAGATCTCTTTGTCTCAAGACAACGTTGAGAAGACACCCTAGACAATGTATGAATTCTGATTGTTGTAGGTGACAGGATGACTAAAGAAGGATTGTGTAGATTTTGGATCTATAGCCTAGCTGCTTTGCCAAGCTGCAAGCCATAGCAAGTAGCTAAGGCTGATATGCATATGGCTGTATAATAAAACAATAGAAGGACTATGTTGCAGCTTGATGAAACAATAGAAGGACAACTGCATTATGGGCACACTAGCAAGAGCAACATGATGATGCATGATGCAGCATGATGGTACCTCATGGTAAGGTGCAACAAATGAATGAGATGCAGCGCTATGATAGGTGAAGGAGTCACCTTAGAGAATCAGTTGAAGCAAAATGTCTTCAACTGATCTCTGCCGATATCCAAAGTCAAAGTGTTAACTTCTATTGCAAATGTACTCTCTCTCTTTCTCTGCTTAACTTTGAAGAACACAAAAGAAGAATTGATCAAGGGTTTCCCCACACATTGTGGGGTTTGTCCCTGGCTCGCGCCATATCTTGTGTCCTCTTGTCTTGGCTTGTCTTCTGCATTTTATATTTATGTTCTATCTGCAGTTTATCTTAATGCTGATATGATTGCTAACTGTGAAAATTTAAATAAATTGCTCTAGCATAGGACATACCTAAACTTAACACATTTCAAGCCCCATTGTGTCATCATGTTGTTTGATTTGTTATTTCTGTGTTTTACCCTAGTGTTACATCCTCCTAAGTCATTGTTTCCTAAGAGTCGTCACTGAACCATTAGAAGTGCTTGTGTTAGTTAGTCCAATTGTTGGGTGAACTCACCACTTATCTTGACTTAGAAATTACTTGCCTTCTCCCCATGCACACACTCAAAAAGAACTCAAAAGCACAAAAAAAAAGCAAACAAAATTGAGAAATTCACTCATAAAAGAAAAAGCACACTCCAAGTTGGTGAAGACATGTGCTTGAATTGAGCGCACTCCTTCGGGCTAAAGAAGTGGGCCCTACTTGAGCACACTCATTCATGTTGAGCAAGTGCGCCCCCTTGAGCACACTTCTTTAAGCTGAATACATGCACTCTTTCTAGGTCCATGCACGAGCCTCTTGTTGCATGTGGGCGCACTCATAGAAAATATGAGCCCACTTAATTCTCTTAACTAACCATTTCATGCTACAATAAGTGGCGATAATGCATGAATAAATTTTTCATGTAAACTCTTTTAAATCAACTCAATTAATCATTCTTTTTCATACTCATTCTCATCTGAGTTGGGTGCACAACTGTGGATCAAGGGACTCTTCATCAACCAATACTACAAGCAATTTTTGCATGTGGAATATTTTCATTCCCTTTCATGATTTCACTGTTGTTATTGCTCTTCTTCTTGTCATTTCTTTGTTTTTTAGTTTGATTGTTGGCGTTTGTGCTCAATCTTAATTGTGCAAGTGTTAATATGTTTTCGCATGCAGAAACTATGCACATTCTTCAACCTTTCATATTCCATCGAGAGTGTGAAAACATCTATATAACCTCGCAAATCTTTCTCTTCCTCAATCTTGTCATCAAATCTTGTTGTTAAACCATGTTTTTGAGCTTCCAACAGGTAGAGCGCACTTATGGAGCCTAAAGTTTGACCAGCCTTGAAAATTGTGCCTAGAGTGATCAAGTTTTCCTCTTGAGCACACTTCTTCACCACAAAGAATTGTGCCCTCCCTTGAGTGCATGAGTTCATCACAAAGACTTGAAGCATATTTCTTCATCCCTTCGGAGTGTGCTAGTGTGCCCTCTTTTCCTTTGAGTGCATGATCCCGTTGTGAAGGCCTGAAGGCTTGTCAACCCATTCCTTCGTCCCTTCAGAGTGCGGCAGTGCCCCTCACTCTCTTCTTGAGCACATGAGCGCATTGTGAAGACTTGAATTCCCAACAACTCACCCCTTCGACCCTTTAGAGTATGCTAGTGTTCCCTTGATGATTTTCTTCACTTGCTTGAGTGCATGAGCACACTACAAAGCCCTGAATGACTCCTTACACTCCCTCATTCATATATTTTCATATCCAATTACATGTGATGGCTCTTTATATGCAATTTACATGTATTGCTGCATAATTAGGTTGCTTTAAGCTAACGTTGTCATTATGAGTGTGTTTCCACAAATAGGTGTTCGTGCTACAAGTATTGTCACCCTACCTTCATTTGTTAAAGCCATGCCCCCTCGTAAAGTGGCCTCCATAGAACTCTCAGAAGCAAGAACTGAGGAACATTTTGAAGTTAAAATCCAAACATTCCCATATGTGCAAACACACAATGCTTCATTAATAAAACTACTGAGGTCAAGTGGGAAAAGATCAAGGACACATTCAAGCAGGACAAGTTTCTTGAGAACATAGAATATGTGCACCCTTACATTAGCATCAAGAAGTCCAAGATGCATAGGATCACATGCAGATTCCCGATCATGCCATGTGAGGAGGTGATTGAATGGATTATTACACATATGGATGCCTCTCACCTTGTGCTTCGCAGTGAGAGTGGCGGTTAGCTTGCCACCTATTATTGTGAAGACATGTAGACATATTACAAGATGCTCAAGCCCACAAAATATGCAAATGATAACTTTTACTTGATATGGGATGACCTCTACAAAAGTGACATTATGAAATCATGGTGTCAAGAGCCTTCCAAGTTTCACCATCGCCAATTCGCAATCTATTCGACTAAGATTCTTAGAAATGTATATCAGTATTTGATAGACATGTGTTTTTGGTTGCATGGGTGCAATAATGCTGAGGTGTTCTAGGAGAATCAAATATATATGCTCAATATGGTGGTGACTTGTGGTAGAGTTTTCGATTGGGAAGATATATTGTCATACAAGTTGCAGTGTCATGTGGGGTAGGAGAAAATCTTAAGGGCAAACCAGGAACCATAATCTCACATGTCTGCATTTATCTTAGATGGAATTTGTGCACAATATGCGTTCCCGGGGATGAACTGGAATTGGACCCCTGAGGAGAAGTTCTCAGTTTACTTCCACTACAGAGCGTTATAAGAATAAATATTCATAGGTGTATATGACAAATTGGCTGAGCGCTTCTTTGGAGTTATCTTTAAGATGATATTCAATATCGATCCTCCTTACATGACCGATCAGGTGAAGGAGTCACTCTGAGATATCGCAGATTGATTTGCACCTCCCGAGGGTACATACATCATATTTTTTGGTTTTCGGATATCCCTTCATCTCATGCCATGATATGTGACCATTAAGGTGGTCATGAAAGAAGTAGAAAATTAGTTGGAAAAGGGATTGTGAAGAGTTCTCCACAGGAGGAAGAAAGCCCCTTGGCCCACCTTCCCATTGAGGATCATATTATATGAGTTAAAGAGCCACAAGGCATCAATAACAGAGATACAGGAGCTAAATCACCTGCACTTCATGACTAAATACTTCCATGGATATGATCCTAGGAGAGTGTGCAGGCAACATTATGAAAGGATCAATTTCAATGCAAGGTACTCATCAACATCCACATCACAAAATGAGAAGGTAAATAACTAACACAATGAAAACATGAAAGCACAACTAGGGATGGAGAGAATATCCCCCTAAGATCCACCATCTCAAGACTTACAGGTGGAGGAGGAGGAAGAGATAACCCCTCAAGCAAAGAAAGTAGCTCCTAAGAAGAGGATAAAGTATGACTCGATAGGTGAGAGCAACAAGAAATGGAAATTTGATCCTTTAAACACAAGAGATATTCAAGAAGAGCAGGAGAGGAGAGAAATAGAAGAACAAGAGGAGAAGAGGAATCAAGATGAGTCGTTGGAGAAACAACAAGCATAAGAGGAGGCAAGGAGAATACTAGAAGAAGAAAAACATAGGCAGTCCCAAGAGGAAGAAGCAACACAAAGACTGAAAGAAGATAAATTGACCCAGGAGATTGAAGAAGAAGAGTTGGAGGAAGAAGATACCATCCAGCCCATGGATGATGAACCAAGAACTCCATAGGAACCTCCCCTTATAGGTGGTCATATTCTATTTAGGGAAATGGGAATCACACCTCCACTAGCCGACAAAGTTATGGATTTATGTAGTGTAACATTTGATCAACTTAGGAAGAGGATCGTGCAACTGAGGCACAAATACTTCCTCAAGGATCCTCAAAATCCAGTCTGAAGTCTCTACAATGAAGGTGATAACCTCCAACACCAGAAGGAATTCCAGAGCTATTATGGTGACAAATGTTGCATTTTCTACAATGACACAGGATAATTCAAAATACTTTTTGGGTGAGAATGTTAGGATAAGAAGAGAAATTGATGCGGTAAAGAAACGAGCGGAACATCTTGTGACAAAGAATCAACGATTGTAATCACAAAGCTTCAACATTGTTGAATGGTGTTCAACCATGCAGGAAGAATTAGGGCCAATGGAGTACACCGTGGTGCGATTATATGATGAGATGATTCTTCTATAACAAGTGGTGGCCCCTCTTGTTGGCATTCAAAAGAAAGCACAGGAAGTGGTGAAGCTCCTGAAGGTAGCAAATATATCAGTTGATCATCTTCAAGAGTGGGCTCCCAAGTATCCATATGCTTTGCAACATTTGGATAAGAAAGACAAGATTTTTGCAGCGATGGACATAGTTCAATTGAGACTCCACCAACAAAACTACATACATATTGGAAAATATTCGATTAGTATTATTGTTGCATATAATCGACTGCACAATGGTTTTGAGTTTCTAACACAGAAGCATGGGATGTCTTCGATAGGTACACTTGAAGTGATGAAAGGTAAGGATGTAATCTTCTAGTAGATTAAGAAATACATTGAGTAGATCAAACAAGACACGAAGGATTGGAAGTTACTAAAGACATTATTTTGCAGTACGCCATTGAACCAGTCAAAGTTCATATGAAACTCTCACGGATGTGGAATAATGTACAATTAAACTCCAAGAAAATATTGATGGAGGCACTAGAGGTGAAGATATGCTACGTTTTGGACTTGCCATTTCAAGTCAAAGCCATCTCCATGGAATTCAGAACTTGGCACACTTACATTGCAACTGAGCTCCATGAGGAAGAAAATGACTTATTAATTTGAGGAGTCTTTGTCCCATTATCAATTTCGCCTTATTTAGCCATCTTCTCATTTGTAATTTGTCTTATGTAATGAAGTCCAAGGGATGCATGTGGAATGTGAATAGGCACACATTAGAATGTAATGAGTCATGTATATAATATGAACAGTCGTAGAAGTCAAAGATTCATGAGGCAACTCAAAGGTCAAAGAGTCAGGCAGCTCCTCATAACTCAAGCAAATGGCATGGATTCTAGAGGTCTTGCGTGGGCTTCTCTTGTAATACATAGGAGATAGATAATTCTTTGGAGAAGCAAGTTGTGGCTTCATGTTCCATTATTGGATACACTGTTTTATCTATGTAACAATATATTTGGGATCTTTCACTTTTAATTAGAAGCTCAATGAGCCGACACTTCTTCATACATGTATCGTAGATGTAGTAGAACTATTCTTGTTATGTTTGTGGTATATGTCGATATAATCACATAGTAAGTTAATGAACTAATTCATTGCTTAGCTATGACTATTACTGAATGAGTGATGTTATGCTTTAACGATTGTTGTTTATTATGTGGACTAATCTGTAGGTATTCAGCAAGTCTTAATATTTCCTCCCAGGTCCCCTTTTAGGATAGTATTATTACTTTTCTAACCATTGGCTCATTTTCCCTACCAGCCATGGAAGTCTCCCTCGTACACCTTACATTGGGTGTCTCACAAAGCTCACATTCTTGCTGCCCCAAAGAGGTGTTGTTTTCTCTTGTGTTTGATCTTGACCAAGGCAAATCTTTAAAACCTTTGTAATGGTTTCCGGACCATATGACCAAATGGGACTCCTACACCGAACAATGTGAGGTCTAATTGGGACTTCACTGTTGGCATTGATGTCAACATGTTGGAGGTGTTGCATATACATGTGAGATGGATGTTTGGCTCGACGGTCTCGTTAGTTGGCATTGATGTCAACATGTTGGAGGTGCTGCATATGCATGTGAGATGGATGTTTGGATCGACGGTCTCGTTAGTTGGCATTTATGTCAACATACTTATGAATAGACCTTGTGGAGGTGATGTGATGTTAGTTTGAGGTTGTCATGTTGAGTTGATTAGAGATGTTGTTGCTGCAGGTGGTTGGATTACTTCTCTAGTGTTTCGTATGTCTCTACATCTTGGAGACATTGGATATGTTGCTACATGTGTTGAGTTGTGGCTGCTTGTGTTAGAGGTGCCTCTATCAGTGTTGGAGGCAATTATATAACATGTTGTTGTTGTTGCAGGAGCTTGGAGATGTTGCTACAAGAGTTGGAGATGTTGCTACAGGTATTGAAGATGTTTAGAGAGGTTGTGGTCACTGCTTGAGAAGTTGGAGGTGTTGGTCTTGGTACTAAGGTTGGAATAATAGGTCTTGCATGTCATTGACTTATTCTTAGCCTATTTCATTAGTTTTACAATTGACACAAAGGTTTGGAGGTGTCATAAGGAGTTGAAGAAGGTGTTCCATTAGTTTGCATAGGTTCTGGACTGAAGATCCATTTGTTTTCTTCATATTTACCCTCAGTCGCATGGAGACGAGCTCATGAGAGTGGTTGAAAAGCTCTAATTGCATGGAGGTAGGCTCATGAGAGTGATTGTGACTTCCAAATGCATGGAGACAATTCTGTGGGAGCAACCAAGGTTTTTCACGAGAATTTCTCCGCATTCCTCATCATGATCAACTAATTTTTGTGTTGTGGCAAGCTCCTTGATCAAATATTTTCGATTTATGGTCAGAAAAGTTAGTGGAACCTCTAGAAGCTGATTAAAGTTGAAAATATAAAAAAAGGCTAGTTAGTGGTTGATTGAGTCAATGAACTAAATCTAGATCAAATCAAGCATATGAATATGATTTTTGAGCTCAGTAGTTCTATATAATTATTGAGTTGAGCACTTGAGTTCATATACATATTGGAGGAAGCTCATTGCTAGTATGGTTGATTACTCTAGAGTGTGGAGTGCGTGTGAGCTTGGAGAAGAGTGTGCAAGCTTCATATGTTGTTTAGTGCAAAATTTCTGAAGTAGTTTATAGATGTAGCAGCAGTGAGCAGTGTGAGAAGAGTGTGCAAGTTGCATGTTTCAACAATCAAATTGGTGCAATGTGTGAGAAGATGATGTGTGGATTGTAGTATTTTTAGGAGTTGTTTTGTAGCTTGTGTGGAGATTTTGTGTGGAGGTTTTGATGGCAGATAGTATTGAAATTTTTTTATTTGTTTGAGCTTTTATGCTATGTTGTTGTAGTGCTCATGTTGAACAAGTTTATGAGTCTAGTCTAAAAATATATGAAACAAGGCTCACATGGAGGAAGTGAAGGCATGGAGGCTTTAGAGTAGATAATTACTTGGTAGATTCAGTAGAAGGAAGATATTTCTCCATCCAATAGGAGTTGGATATTCCAAAGGTAGTTGGGAGATGATTGTTGATCGTAGTAGCCTTCAGTGGATGGTAGTCCATAGATTTGAGAAAGAAAAATTTTCCTGTCTAAAAGGGTCAACATACTATGAAAGACGTCGAGTCTTCTGGCTATGGGTGTAACTAATCCATGTACAATTTGTTCGACTATTTAATAAAATAATTGAGCAGCGTAGCAGCAACAGGGTGTTTTTTTTCCCGAGGAAGGGTTTTTCACCAGACATCCTTGTGTCCATTGTGTTGATTGTTTTTATGGTTGTATGTTTATTTTTGGTGCTCTAATCTACGATTTTGTGTTTCAGTTGATGCATGGTTAAAGAATAATAATTTGTAGAAATTTTTTATAGGTGCTCTCACTACTGATTCACCCCCACCGGCCCCCCCCCCCCCAAGTAGTGATCTAATTTCCAACATTTGGTATCAGGCTAACTCTCGGTTGCAACGTGATTTACTGGAGGTGGATCTTGGAGATTTTGATAGAATTTTTATTTTATTTATTTTTTATTTTTATTTTTATATATGTTTTATTATTATTATATATTTTTAATCTTTTTTATTTATTATTTTTATTATTTTTAATTTAATTTATTTTTATGTTTTATTTATTTATTACTTTTCATTTATTTATTATTTTATTTTTTTATTTTTTAAATTTATATCTCTCTCTCTCTCTCTCTCTCTCTCTATATATATATATATATTATATATATTATTTATTATTATTATTATTATTTTCACAGAATGAACTCTAAATGAATTCCTTCTCTTACTGCTAAAAATTTCAAGGTTTCGCAAGAAACTATGAAATATAAGCTATTTTCTTGTGTATCTAATGTGTGGAATTTGGGTTGTGAACAATGTGATGACGATTTTCCTTCATCTGAAAATAATAAGCTAAATTCTCAAGCAAGGCAAATTATTCTTAAAAATCTCCACAATGCATATTTGGAGAAAGTTGGAGATTAAAAATCTACCAAGGAAATTTGGGACAGATTGCATACATTATTTGGAGCAAGTTGCAACAATAGTGATGAAGAGTATGAGAAGAGAAGCAAAAAGAAGAAGAGATCTAAGAAGAACAAAGCTCCAATTGTACCATCTATACAAGAGGACAATAGATCTAAAGGTAGAAACCACAGTGATTTACTTTCAAGTTATATGTTTAATAGTAGTGGTGATAATAGTTCATATTTGGTCAGTGAAGAAAATGACAATCATAATTATTTTCTTCTTAAGGTTGGATATGAATCTACCATGGTTGGTATTAAATAATTTTCTAGTGATATTGGTAGACTAACAGATGTGTGTAAGGAGCAAGAGAAGAAATTGCAGGTTTGTGAAGAAAAGGAGAAAAATCTCAAGGAAGATATTACTACCTTTAGAACACAGCTGGCATAATCGAAAATATTAGAAGAAGTCAATTGCAACAAGAAAAAATATAGAAAGAATTATTTTGAAGTGCTTGAAGGTGTGATTGAAAAATTAAGAAAGGAGCTTGAGGAAAAGAACCAACAATTGGAGAAAGTGAAGAGCACCATTCCAGTGAACAAATTTGGCAACAATTTTCAAAAGGGTGAGACAAGTTTGCATGCAAGAAATAACGACAAAGTAAAACCAAAGATGCCTGCAACAAACAATGTGATCCACCAGCATCAACAAAATAGTAAATCAGAAGGATCTTTCACATCTAGAATATCATTTTCTCCTATGGTTGGAGGTAGCAGTTTTCAAAGGAGTTGTCTAAACTCCTTTTCCCCCTTGATGGATGAGATTGAGTGCTTCAACCGTCACAATTTTATGTTCATGCAATAGTATGTTCAACCAAAAGGAGTATCTACATTGAGGTATATAAGTTCTTTCAATGGTCATTGGTTTGCTTGTAACATGTTTGGGCATAAAGCCATTGATTACGGATCTAGCATGAAAAGATGGAGGCAAAGTATGAGAAAAAAAAGATCATATCCATTGGCTACATATCTTGGTCATATAGTATGTTATGTGTGCCATAATTTTGGGCTCATGGCCAAGGATAGTAAAATACCAAGATCTTTTAGGCCATTTGTTTTAAAGCAACAGTCAAGGGAGAATGTGCAACCAAGGAACACAAGGAAGAAGGAGAAGTAGCTAGTAAGATGTGGCATTGCACTTTGTTCCCATGATGTGGGTGACATGTGGTATATAGATAGCAGATGCTCACACCATATGTCAGGAGATAGGGGAAAAAATCATTTTCTCAATAAAACCAAGGATGGTCGTGTTGTGTTTGAAGGTAGTGAAACCACTAGAGTGTTGGGAAGAGGCAAAGCCAAACGTGATGAGAAGAGGGCAAATGCAGGAGATGTTTGGTTCATTGAAGGCATAAAGCATAATATCTTGAGTGTGAGACAAATGGTTGATGGAGGAAAAGAAGTGATCTTCAACTCCAAAGGATGCATCATCCAGAAAGAAGGATCAAAGAGAGTGATTGTAAGAGGCGTCAAGACATCACATAATGTGTATGTGTTGAAGGGAAGAGTGGAAAATAAGAAGAGACCAAAGGAGTACTCTTCCTCATCAGATCAAGAGTATGAGAGATCAACCCCTACTGCAGTCCATACTTGCATGTTAGATCTATTTTCCTACAATAGTATGCATGAGAATTGCGTGGTCTCAGGGGGGGGGGGGTATCGGCAACTTGATTCAGTTCCTTCATGCACTTTCATATCAGCCAGATCACTTCATATGAGGTATATCATGCTCAAGGGGAGCTATGTTTTGCAAGGGTTGATTTTTTATATTTATTCCTTTTCACTCATTATTTTTGCAGCAAATGTATTATTGTATACGAGCAAAAAAGACATGTATATCAACCTTGTTGCAACATTCATTGATTATTTTTCAACTATATTGTTACCGATTGTTTTTATAGCAGCTGCATGTTGAGTTCTTGTGATGTAATTGGAGGTATGACAACCATATGGTTGCCCCATGCACATGGTCAAGGTGTGATGTAAGATCACACATTTAGGGGGAGAATATGTGCTTCCTCATGGATTTTTAGAATTTTAACATTGTTTTATGCAGGATGATTTTTATTATTGTTGTCACATTTTTCTAGTTGGATCATCTAGGATTTATGTACCTCATAGCTTATGTTTTCACTTATACATGAATCAAGCATGTTGCTTATATATTTTAGACGGATGGATATGATGTTGCTTATGATGTGTTGGATACTCATTTGGTTGAGTGATGTTGATTCATATGGTTGATTATATATGGAGAAATTGTTGTTGCTCTCGATGAGGATATGCACTTGTTGTTGCTACTATTTTTATATTGTGATTATCGATTGATCATTTGTTGATGAAAATGTGGAGCATGGTGGTTGCTAGTGGTTATCATATTTATGCTGCAGGATGTTCATTGATGGGATGGTGATTGCCAAGGTGTTGAGTGGCCATGTACTAGAATAAGATGTTGTTAGTACATCTATTTGTTGCTGCTATATTTGGAGAGCCTATGTCATAGCTTGTGGAGGCCTTGTATTTGATGGATATGCCATGCGTTGCTTATTGTTGCTGCCATATGGAGCATATTAATTGCTCATTGTTGCCATGTACTCATGTTATATCCTTGTTTTGGAAATGCATTTATCAGAGCACTTTTGTGTGCAATTGTGAAAGCCATGTACTATCTTTGTTTCATCTTTTGGGCACATTTCTCATGGAGAGACCCATTGTGTCTAGTATGATTTTTCAATAGCTATGTATGGGTCAATGGAAGTCCAAGTCATGTATTATTTTAAATATCATTGATGTAGCACCATTTCATTAGGTGCTTGATGTAAACTTGGGTCCATAGAGTCATGGTTGGTGATAGGTATAGAGGAGTCATATGTCAGTCCTATGTACTTGTCACAACTATGTATTTTCTACATGAAGCATTGTATGTATTGTCCAAAGTTAGTTGGAGTCATGGTTCATGTGTAGTATTCTCTTGCACTTGTCAAGGAGGCTTATTGCAGCAGGTAGAGTGTATGATTGCATCTACATTACATGCTTAGGGGGAGAATGTTCAGTCTTTAGAGTTGGCATGGCATTGGCTTGAGATTTTTTGGCACCTGGTTTGCTTCTTCTGCATGCTTATGTTGCAAGAGATACTTCTATGGGTTGTATTAGTATGGTGTTGAGCATGACATGGGGAGTCCTTCTCTCACCCAACACATTATTGGTATTGTATTTCAGTGTTTGTATGGCCCTTTTCCATTGATGTCAAAGGGGGGGAGAATTTGGATGGATAGTTGCAGCGTCATTATATGGAGGCCATCCTCACTTGTTGGATGGAGGTTGACATCATTGCCAAAGGGGGAGTTTGTTGGCATTGAAGTCAATAGGTTGGAGGTGCTGCATATGCATGCGAGATGGATGTTTGGCTTGGTGGTCTTGTTAGTTGACATTGATGTCAAAATACTTATGAACAGACATTGTGGAGGTGATGTGATGTTGGATTGAGGTTTTCATGTTGAGTTGATTGGAGATGTTATTGCTGCAGGTGGTTGGAGTGCTGCTTTAGTGCTGCATATGTCTTTACATGTCTTGCAGACATTGGATATGTTGATACATTTGTTGAGTTGTGTATTCTTATGTTGGAGGTGCCTCTATCAGTGTTGGAGGAAATTGTATGACATGTTTATATTGTTGCAGGATATTGGATATGCTGCTGTAGGTATTGGAGATGTTTAGAGAGGTTGTGGTTGCTGCTTGAGAAGATGGAGGTGTTAGTATTGGTACTAAGGTCGGAAGAATAGGTATTTCATGTCATTGACTGATTATTAGCCTATTTCATCAGTGACATACTTGATACAAAGGTTTGGAGGTGTCATAAGGAGATGAAGAAGGTGTTCCATCTGTTGGCAGAGATTATGGACTGAAGATCCATTGGTTTTCTTCATATTTAGCCTTAGTCGCATGGAGACAGGCTCATTAGAGTGGCTAAAAAGTTTCAGTCGCATGGAGGTAGGCTCATGAGCAAAAATGTGACTTCTAGATGCATGGAGACAGTGTTGTGGGAGCGACCGAGGTTTTTCACGAGAATTTATCTGCATTCCTAGCGCTGATCAACTATTTCTGGTGTTGTGGCGACCTCCTTGATCAAACTTTTTGGTTTATGGTAGGAAAAGTTCATGGGGCCTCCAGAAGCCGATTAAAGTTGAAAATATAAAAAATGATAGTGGAGTTAGTGGTTGATTGAGGTAATGAGTTAAATATGGATCAAATGAAGCATATGAACATGATTGATTGATCTCAGTAGTTTTGTGTAATTATTGAGTTGAGAAATTGAGTTCATTTACATATTGGAGGAAGCTCATTTCTAGCATGGTTGATTAATCTAGAGTGTGGAGTGATGTGAGCTTGGAGAAGAGTGTGCAAGATGCATGTGCTGTTTAGTGAAAATTTTCTGAAGCCATTTGCAATTGTAGCAGTAGCGAGATGAAGTATGTTTCAACCATTAGATTGGTGCAGCGTGTGAGAAGATGATGTGTGGATTGGAGTAGTATTTTGCAACTTGTGTGGAGATTTTGTTTGGAGGTTTTGATGGTAGCTCGTGCTGCAAATTTGTTATTTGTTTGAGCTTTGATGCTATGTTGTTGTAGTGCTCATGTTGAGCAAGCTTATGAGTCCAATATGAAAACTATATGAAGTGAGGCTCACATGGAGGAAGTGAAGGCATGGAGGCTTCAGAGTAGATAGTTACTTGACAAATTCAGTAGAAGGAAGAGATTTATCCATCAAATACAAGTTGGATAATCCAATGGAAGTGGGGCGAGGATCGTTGATCATGGTAGCCTTCATTGAATGGTAGTCCATAGATCCAAGAGAGAAATTCCTGTCTAAAAGGGTCAACATACTATGAAAGAAGTTAAGCCTTCTGGCTATGGGTGTAACTAATCCATGTACAATTTTTCAGCTATTTAATAAAAGAAACATTACAAAAATAGTAGGGTGGTTGTTTTCCCTTAGAAGGGTTTTCCATCAGACATCCTTGTGTACATTGTGTTGATTGTTTTTATGGTTTCAGGTTTATTTTTGCTGCTCCAATCTATGGCTTTGTGTTTCAGTTGATACATGGTTAAAGAATAATAATTTGCAATTTTTTTTGTAAGTGCTCTCACCACTGATTCACCAATCCCTCTCAATAGTGATCTAGTTTCCAATATTCACATTGGGGAGATCCCCTTACAATGTTGGCGACATCTAGCACCATCAACACTACCTTATCTCAAAATTGACAAACGATCTATACTATGATTCACGATGACACTTGGACATATTTATATTTACATAATGGGGAAAATGGGGTGTTACATTCCCCTCCCCCTTAAAGGAACACTATCCCTGATGTTATACTATTCATAATATTTCCTTTATACAGTAAACAAAAATGGTTATGCCATTTTCATTAAATCCTTTATTTCCCATGTTGCCTCATCTACTCCAAAGTGCTTCCATCATACCTTGACCCACATGATGGTCTAGTTCTAGAGCTTTGTCACCTTCCTATCTAGTATGCATTAAATATAAAGATAGAATTATTCTTTGGGTTCCATTTGGATAACAATCTAATCAATGCTATGATTAGAATTAAGCGCATGTTTCTTAAGCAAAGATACATGGAATACGTTATGTGCTTTAATAGTAGGTGCTAAAGAAAGCCTATATGCCATGAGTACCATTCTCTCTAGGATCTCGAATGGCAATATCAAGGTGCCAACTTCTCATAAGTTCCCATTCTCAGAGAAATTTTCATGGGCTTAACCCTATGATACACATGATCCCCCATTTTGAATTCCCTACTGGTCATAATTTATCTATGTCACTCTTTTGTTAACGATGTGCCAGTTTCAACCTTAGCTTGAATTTAATCACCTCTTGTTGCATATTTCTTACCATGTCTAGTCCAAGTGTATTATGATCCATTGGATTATCCCAATTAATAGGTATTTTCACTTCATGTTTTAAAGTTCCTTGAACAAACTCATTTTCAATGACTTCTGAAGTTAAAAAATTATAAACAAACTATAGTAATCACTTATAATCCTCCCACTTGGTAAGCTTACTCATTACATACATGCGAAGTATGTCTTATAAGATCTATTTCATCCTTATTTTAGGGTGATAGGTAGTGTTTAATGCCAATTGCATTCCAATCCCTTCAAAAAATTCCTTCCAAAATTTTGAGGTGAACTTAAGATCTCGATTAGACATTATCAGATTTGGCATACCATATAACGTAAAGATCTCTTTCATGAAGATCTCAAGAATATCAATTTCCTTGTGGGTGGAATTTACCAGAATTACATGAAAATATTTGTCAAATTTTCCACCACTACCATTATTACAACAGGTTTCATGGGCTTTGAAAACGTGATGAGGAATTTCATGGTTATGATATCTCATTTCCATTATGAAATCGATAGTGGTGGCAACATGATTTTCAAGTGCCTATGCTCAACTTTGACTTTTTGGAACTCTAAGCATCTATAAATGTATTCTATGACTTCTTTCTTCCTCTCAGGACAATAATACAATTTTCTTATGGTTGCAATCATCTTATGGTATCCTAGGTGTCCATAATTAGGCTTCTTGTGAAGTTTTCTCATGCTGAGTGATAAGCCCCAGAAATGGGTAACTATATGGGCTCATTTTGCCTCTTAATTTGACTTAATCCACCATTCTCATTAGTTTATTGCATGTTTTTTAATATATTCATGCTAATAGAGTGAATTTGGTTAGTCATTTTGCCATGTAGTCTAATGTGTGCCTTATGTAGATTTTTTGGTCAATTTTGGACAAAGTCAAAGGATTTATGAGTAAATGGCAGCAAATACTCGAGGAAAATAGGGAAGAGGATTTGTAGGGGGGTGTCTCCTTCATTTATGACCCTTTTCCTCGAATCCTCCATCAGCAACTCAGAGCACAAATCCACATTGATGCATCAAAAGGGGCAGTCGAGCAAGTCAAGAAGGACTGTTGTTTATCTCCAGTTCTGGGAAGCCGAGATCCTTGATTTTAGGAGGACTGCTGGAGCACTCCATTTGTATAAATAAGGGGGTTTAGAGCCTCAGTAGGTTAGCTAGTCATTAGTAGAATTTTCACACTTTCGTGCAACACTTGCTCAACTTATTTTCGAGTTCCTTTTTTAGAACAATCTATGTAATGTGACTATTATTTTTGATAATGAAGATGAAACAATTTTTGAGCCAACACTAATCTCTTTCAGAGGGCTAAAGCTCTTGGGCTAGGGCCCAACCCAAGATGCCCAGAACCTCTTGCTTTGTACTTATAGGTTTCGTGCTTCAGTTCATGAGTTAATTTCTGTTACACAGAGTCATTTTACTTTGTTAGATTAGGTTGCTTTTGATGGTTTGCATAGCTGTTTTGTGTTTCAATTGCTCAAGTAGGTTACTGCAATGACATAATAAGATTCAAAAAGGCCAACAACGGGCCCTGATCTCCTTTCTCCCTTCCGGAGACTATGATTTGAGGTCAAGGCACTACTGCTACCACCAAAAACACAGTTTTTCTCTTCCATGCAACTTCTCGTGTGATGACATGATTTGGAAAGATTAACATATTGGTTCAGATTCAGTTGCCTAGATCATTTCCTGTGCTTTTACAATAGATCTCTCTACATGATTTTTTGTTCAAAGGTTACTGTTCAACATTTTATGTTTGTAGGTTAGAAATTAGGTCAAGCTAGAAAAAGTTCTATTTTCATGGTAGAGTTAGTCCTTTCTTTGATCAATTTTCGTAAGTAGATGTGCAGATCTCTTGCAGGACACCTCAGGTCACCATACATCCATAAAGCAGCCAGCACCAGCTCACTTCTCACAGATTTCCCCAGTCATTCGCAATATTTTGCCAATCTGCCCTAATTTCTGCGTTTTTCCATGAGCTGCCCTCTTGCCATTTGAACAAAGCCAAACATCATGTTCTTTCTTGATCTTCCTTGACAAGTTCTAGACACCTCAACACCTTCATTTAGCCTTCAGTTACCCTTTTCCATCATTTTTCCACCTTCAAAACTCCAAAAATAGCTCTCAGCCTCCTCCTGTAGATCCTCCTATAGATCCCCTATAGCCTCCTGTAGAACTCCCTATAAGCGGTTTTTCGAAATCCGATTGCAATGGAAGTCTTCAGAAGGGTACTAGGGGCTTCTGTAAAAGTCAAATTCATCTTCCTTCGCCACCAAACCTCTGCACAATCACAACGATAAATCACAAGCATAATAATTTCACATAAAAACACTCAAAAGCACAAAAATATGGTTTCTTCTCATTTCTTTTTAGAAGTAGCTTGAATAAATGCAATTTACCTTTTCAGTAGTCAATGGCACTCATTTCATCGGTTTTCATCTCTTTTCCTGCAAAAGTAGGGTTAGTAGGTAAATTAGGGTTTGCTAGGGTTTGCGTTACATTTCAGTTTTCTATTCTTTCTGCAAATAGAATAGCCTCTGTCGAGTTAGCTTTCTTTCATCATAGTTAAAAGTTTCTTATGGAAACTCATAGAAGTTAGCTTAGGCTCCTAGTGATCTTGCGCCAGCTGACCAAGTGACAACCTACAGTAAGAGCTAGTACTTGTGCATACAACACCGTCGCTTCCAAGTTTGTTACGAACTACCGGGTTGATAAAAGTAAAGTAGGAAGCCCCAGGAGTTGCAACATTATTGCTGCAATACTGGTTCTCACCACTTTTTGGCGTTGTTGCCGGGGAAGCGTTAGAGCATTTTTTGATTACTGCAACATTCTGCTAAGGAGTTTATTTCAGCAAAAGTAGAGTAGTTATTTCATTTCAATTCTGCAAAAGTAGATTAGGCATTTCCTGCTTTCATTTCAATTCTGCAATTTCCATTTCAACAAGAGTAGATTAGGCATTTCTTGCTTTCATTTCAATTCTGCAATTTCCATTCCAACAAAGTAGATTAGGCATTTCCTGCTTTCATTTCAATTCTGCAATTTCCATTTCAGCAAGAGTAGATTAGTCATTTCCTCGCTTTCATTTCAATTTTGCAATTTCCATTCCAGCAAAGTAGATTAGTCATTTCCTTGCTTTCATTTCAATTATGTAATTTCATTTTAGCAAGTTCATTTCAGTTAGTAGCAATTTGTTGTTCAATCCATTTTAGTTTTGCAAGTGCAAGCAGAAAAAAAAAAACAAAAATCACCCAAAAAGAGATTTTCTTTCATGCCTCGTAGGAACAGAGATAATTTAGGAAAATTCCTACCCAACACCCCCACCACATCACAAATTCACCCTTCTCTCTTCTTCGGTGGCAGTGATCCAGAAGAACCTATAGGTGAACCACCAGAGATATATGAAGATCCTATAGCAGAAGAAGAGCAAGAAACCATCCCTCCTGAGACCATGGCTGAAAACAGAAACGTTAGAGGGAATGGGGAAAGAGTAGAGGGTACCTTTCCTATCCGAGAGACCAATGGGGACACTAAAATGAAGAACATAAGTCCTTCAGCCTTACCTCACTTCCATGGGTTGACTACTGAAGATCCTGATACCTTCTTGTTTGAATTTACTGTTATATGTCGAACCTATGACTATGAAGAAGATGAGCAGAAATTGAAACTGTTTCCTTCTACCCTCAAGGATGTATCATTGCACTAGTTCATGGGGTTACCTGGCAACAACGTCACAACTTGGGCTCAGATGCAGCAAGCCTTTAACAAGAAATACCGGGACTACTGTAGGTCCAAGGATACCAAGGAATAAATCTTCTGAATGACTATGGGAAGAGATGAATCCTTGGAAGATATTGAAGAGAGGTTTTAGCTCAGTTATAAAAGGGCCAGGTGCACACTTAACCCCGAATCTATGAAGTTGGTCTTGCTCAGAGGAGTCCCTGAAGACCTTCTAGATACCCTCCATTTGTTGGCTAGGGGGGACATCTACCAAATACTTTATGAAGACATAAAGACTGTGTCTAGAAACCATTCTAGGGCAACCAGAAAGAGAGGTAGGGGAAGTCAACCTTTGGTCAGTACATCCTCATCCAATTCATCCCTTCGAGGTGAATTTGGAAATCTGCTGGAAGATTTCAAGGGCAAGATGATGCAGACTCTTGCCATGCATGAATACCTTGCATATCAAAAGAAAACAAGAGGAAGAAGAGAGGACTTTGCACATTTTTTGTCCTAGGTGCACCAGAAGGAATCCTAGGAACGAATGTCCATTGAACTCTATAAAAGCGTGTTGAATCTGTGAAGAAGACCATTCTACGAATCAGTGCCCTTCTTTGCCCGGACTTAAAGTTGCATACCAGGGGGGCGAAGAAGCCATTGAACCACTCTATTTAATGAACCAAAGGAGGCCACATGGGCCCAAACCGTACTAGCAGGGAATGCAAGGGACATCCCAGACATATTACAACCCTAATCAAGCCACTTCCATGCCTTCTTGGGCCCCCCTGCTCATCCTTCCTAGTCCACACCCCCTCCTTGGTTATATCCATCTCAATACCATGCTCAACCAGCTGGTCATTCATTTCACTCTTATGCTCAGCCACAGCCTCAGTGGAATGCACCTCATCAGGGGTGGAGGCCCCAATACAACTCTCCTCCCGCTCTTTTTCCTCCAACACCCGCTCAACCACAACCATTTCCTCCTGCTCCACCAAGGCAACCCCAAATACCTGCTCAACCGAACCCAAACCTGAATAACAGACAGGCGCAACAGGTATATAGTGGGGACACATCATGCCTGACCTATGTTGTGGAGATTCAGGAGATTAACCTACGATTTGGGAAGGTTCTCCCAGATAACCAGCCTCCCCCTAAGGAGGATGAGGAAGAAAAAGAGGAAAGTGAACCAAAAGCCACTCCACCCTTTCCTGAGAGATTATCCGAAACAACACAACTGACCCCAAAAGAAACTGAACTTCTGGGAGAATTGAAATAGTTATGTGTAAAGATACCACTTCTCCAAGCCATAAGGGATGTGCCTATATACAACAAGATGATCAAGGAGAAGTGCTCTCGGCACCCAGGCAGGCGCAGGAGAGATGCTCCAACTATCAATGTCATAGGACAACTATCCGAACTCATGTTGGGGCAGGTAATCTGTTCGAAATATCTAGACCCTGGAAGCCCTGCAGTTGATGTCCACATCAATGGCACCATAATCCCCCTTACCCTGATTGATCTAGGGGCTACCATTAATGTGATGACCAAGGACACTATGCTCAAGCTCAACCTTCAGGGCTCCCTGAGAAAGACCACAATAGTACTACAGTTAGCAGACCGCTCCACCGTGACCCCTGAAGGGATTGTGGAAGACGTAATGTCTCCATCGATTCTTGGGAGTATCTTGTTTATTTCCTAGTTCTCCAACCAAAGGCAAAGCTCACTGGGTATCCTCTCATCTTGGGAAGACCCTGGTTGGCTACTGCAGATGCCTACAACAGTTGTCGAGCTGGGAACATGATAATCAAGAATGGGCATATGTCCAAGAAGCTAGTCCTATATCCTCTTGCCAAACCTTTTTTAGAACATGATTTACCTTTCTGGTTGGAGGAGGAAGATGAGGATGAAGTCTATTCCATAACACTGTGTGCAGTGGAAGCTACCATGGGGGGGCCCACAAACCGAGGATGATCTTATTGAAAACTTGATTCAGAATCCACCCCCCAGTGTGTTGCCATTAGAAGAGCTAGTGGAAGAAACCCAAGCCAATCCTTTAGTTGATCTCTATGTGGCTGACCCAACCTCTCTCTGAGTTAAGAATTTGGAATTCGGCCCAGAAAGAACCTTGAAGATCAACTCAACCCTATCCACCTCTCAGGAGAAAGAACTGTGTAGCTTATTAAGAAACCACTTGGATGCTTTTGCTTGGAGCTATAAGGAGATGAAGGGAGTGCACACTTTAGTATGTACTCATCACATTTACATTAAGGAAGATTTCAAACCAGTCAAGCAACCTCAAAGGAGGATGAATCCAACCCTTAAGGACATTGTCAAAGAAGAATTACAAAAGTTACTGGATGCAAGATTCATCTACCCTATCTCTGACAGCGAATGGGTCTCTCCTTTGGTGCTAGTGCCAAAGAAAAATGGGAACTGGAGAATCTATGTTGATTATTGGGAACTAAACAAGGCTACCAAGAAGGACCATTTTCCTTTGCCTTTCATAGATCAAGTGTTAGATGGCCTGGCAGGGAAGAAGTTTTTCTCCTTTCTAGATGGGTTTAGCGGGTACAACCAAATCCAAATCAGCTTGGAAGACCAAGATAAGATCACTTTCACTTGTCCTTGCGGTACCTTTGCATACCGCGTCCTTCCTTTTGGATTGTGAAATGCTCCCGCCACTTTCCAAAGAGCAGTATTGAGTATTTTTGCTGAAATGGTTCATGATGCAGTGGAAATCTATATGGATGAATTTACCCCTTATGGTTCTAACTTCTGTTAGCGCTTGGAATTCACCTAGGCTGAGATAGACAAACTCTCAAGGCTACATCAAACCATTTCACCTCGTAGCTAGCCCTACGAGGTATGAGAAGGCTCTCTCGGGTCAGATTTGGTAGATCTTTCAATATGATAAGCTGACCAATTAGGATCAAAGATATTAGGCTAGTAAATTGATAAGGGGGGTTGATTTAAAGATTTTTGGGTTTTTGGTGGCAATTGGAGGGAGTGCAATTCAGGGTGCGGGATTGAGCACAGTTTTTTGTAGGGGGATCTTTGGGGCAAGGTAGGAGTGAGCGTTGATGCCTTAATCTGAGATGGATGATCAGGGATGATAGAGAAGGAGCTAAAGAGGGCAAACAACCATTTGAATCCTCTCTAGACAGTAGAAAACATAATTTTTGAACAAACTAAAAAGCTGAGCATGTCAAAGCATGAATTCAAACTTTACCACTTCATCTGTCCAAATAGAAGCAAAAGAGAGATGTGGAATACATAAACAGACTTACAAGAACATTTAGAGAACACACCATCAACACAACAATCCACAAGAATCCACAATGATGTCTGCAAAACCCTGGGCTTCCTTTTCTTTAAATTGCAGAGATAGATGTACAATATACAATAAAGCTTTCTCCCACAAGAGTCCAACCATGAAATTGAGAAAGA